>JANRGW010020787.1:0-17215 GCA_024733675.1 Psilopsiagon aymara
TCCTCCCTGGCAGAGCATGAGACTCAGAAAGTCCTTGGTCAGAGTAAACATTACTGAGCAGCAGCTAAAAACATCGGCGTTATCAGCGTTGTTCTTGGGCTAAAGTCAACAACACAGCACTGCAGCAGCTACTAAGAAGGAGAAAAAATAACTGCTACTGCTGAACCCAGGACACATGTTCAGACTCCACCTGCATTTCACATAGTTGATCTATTCAGCTGCAGCAATTACTCTGCTGCTAGTCCAAACCCAAAAGAAACAAGGCTATGGTTTGGCTTCAATGTAAGGGGCGAAGATTAAAAAAAACAATCCTGTGACAGTGTGCAGAAACACTATCCCTTCTTCTAGCCACAGGAAAAAAACAAGAAACCAGCACTGAAAATATCTTGAAATATTCTGGACTGACAACTGCATTTTTCCAATAAAGTATTAGTATTTTTGCCCCAAAGAGTCTCTAAAATGGTTGAAGGGTAAGTGATAGCTACCTAGTTGTTGGAAGCAAAGTTGAGTGCCCTTGGTGGGCCCAGACCAAGGACCCCAGCAGGCATCATGAGGCTGGTAACTTCCCTGGATTTGGACTTGACTTTTGATTGCTGTTAAGTGCTGACAGCATCATGAAGTTTCATTCTCTTTTTTATTTGTGCTTTAATATCATTCACAGCCCTTCTGTAGCCCAAGCCCAGCATCCTCACATTTTTTCTCTCAAAACTCTCACTGATGTGATCCATCTGCACCTCTATCTGCATCCAGCTGGTCTCAGAACTATAACTGCCCACTTTGCGTGAGTCAGCAATTCATCGGTTTCGTACTGTGCTACTGCAGATTCCTCTTCCAAATATCCATGTACTGACTGAGGTCAATTCCACTCTACCTATTCTAAAACATTCCTGGTTTTTCTACAATGATACAGGAGAAGGAGAAATCCTCAGTGAGGCTACACTAGTGTAGTTCCTTAGGAGACAACCTGCTACCAGGTGAGTAAATGGCTGCACCAAGGGGTAGTATACCAAAGGGTAACAGGTCTGCAGCACCCTAAAATGAATGATGCTGCTGCAACAAGGAGAGACAAAAGGAAAAGCACAAAAGAAAAGAAGTATGGCAGGAAAGATGACTTCTTAGAGAGTTAAAGGCAGAGCCCACGCTAACACTTCCGGAAAATCTTCTGCTTACGGTGCAACACCTTATTAAGGAACACTCATCATCCTTGGTCTTACTGGTAAGATGAGAAAAAAAATCTCTTTTTAAAGTAAGTAGCTTTCCTGCAGTCAGAACACACAGGCGTGTTCTTCTGAAACTATTACAGCAGAGCCTATGCCTCTCCTGCTCCTGCAGCTTCACATTTTGCCCATCATCTGCCACTACAGAAAACAGGAATTTGTTTGGATTTTTAATAAAAACACAGACTTGCAGACTTGCTAAAGTCTTCTTAAACGAATACTTACTTGGTCTAGGAATATATTTTACAATGACAATATTAATATTTAGGAAAATATTTTTCCAGTATCTCCCAGTGACTGGAAAACTTCAAAACAAATGTACGGAAGCCCCAGAGTGCCAGCAGTTGTCCAAGTGAATGATTTTTGCCTTCAACAGCTTCTAAGGAATAAACTCACTTCTGCTCGTGATTTTGGACCAGAGAGGTCTCTGTCTCCCATTAAGGGTGGCTGTTATTGCATTCCTATTCATCTCTTTCCATACACCACTGCCAACATGAATCCTTCATTCCTTTTCCCAGTCCTCTTTTCCACTGTATTTCACATTCATGTGGGCTCTTGCTTGGGCATTAAACCTGGACACAACACAAACACATGTAATTGTTTTCTAGATATTCTTTTCCTCTTTTGAAATTGGAGTTTCTAAAGCAGATGAATATCATGCAAAAAAAGTGCCCTGAAAGAAAACCTGCAACATCAGCCTCACCGGGAAAGAAGGCCTGAAAATGTCATGTACATGGAAAAAGGTTGAGTTCAAGCATTATCTTCTTAGCATCCAAAATCAGACAACAGTGGGACACAAATCTGCTAGGACACTATGCCTGTGGTGCTCACAGAGCAGCGCATTTCATGATAAACTCACATACAGCACAACTGATGAGCCCAGGTTTCCTGTAGTTGTGATTCCCGTGTTTATTTATATATAAGTTTTACTTACAGATTTAATCTCTTCTCTGAGCAACAGAACAACCTCCTTTAAGGAAATTGCTGAATGAAAAGTGGTGTGAATGCCTAATGTAGATGCAGACACAAGTTTTAGAAGGCCTCTACCTGGATTCAGGAGCACACTGATGATTTTAAAGATACTTTAGTAGTATCCTTCTGTATGCCCTCACTGTACAGTGTAGCTTATAATGGGAATGCAGAAAACCATGATCTTGGTTTACTAAATCAAATTGATTTATCTCCCTTGCAAGAATTAGAAGTCTGCCTTTCCTCCAAAATCATCAAGAAAATAGCTGAATTACTGGTCACCTCTAAAGAAATCTATCATTTGGGTTTTTTTGCTTTCAAGTGCTTAGGGGAAGAGCTCAGGAATTAGCTGAAAAATGAGCTGGAGTGTCCGCTACCTGGTGAGGCATGTGCTGCTTTTCTCCTGAACAGTTGTGTTTTGCCTATGTACCTAAATAACAGATAACAGAAACCACTGTCCGCTTCATTTAGCTGTTCACTGCTGGGGAGAAGACTGATGAAGAAGAGTGACTCTACATGTCTGCCTCTTGTACTCCACAAATGGCTCCACAGGATGATACCCATGACTTTGCCTTCCCTCACATTTCTTCTGTATTTAGCACCAAACAAACTCTCATTTTCACAAAATCTGCGCATCAAGTTCTGTTGGTACAAGACAGGAATAAATGCTTTTATGCACTATGTGCGTGGGTTTGGGCCTTCTTGCATTACCACAGCAGTGCAATGAGGACAGATCTTGCTTATGAAAAAAACCAAGAGCCATAAGGAATTTGAGAACTGAAATCAAAGGCTTAAAGAAGTTGGGAGACTTGCACTTTCTCATTACTCTTCTGGAGGTTTGTCCTGGTGTTTCTTTCCCTCCTAGAAGAATACATAGTACTTTTAGCAGACAGACTGAAGATGTAGTTTATCTCACTTAGAAAACCCCAACCACCACCACCAGTGGAAGCCTCCTAATAGAATGCTGCTATGAAGATATCGTCCTGGTTTTCCCCCTTGATTCTGAAATCCTGACTGGAGTTACTTCCCCAGATAGCAAAGTCAAGCCACACTCCGTTTTGTCAGCTCCAATCTATCCAATAAGCTCACTTTTCCATGTCAGAAATCAAGGCCTTTTAAGAGAGAAAACAAATTAATTTTTTTACTGCACCCACATGCACAACCTATCAATAACCTTAACAAAACCAAAGATGCTCCCTCACATGCATTGCTTTCATGAATGTCTGGTCTCAGTTCTCCCAGACAACCATCAGTTTCAGGGCAACAGCCTGAATCTGACCAAGAAATGAACTTCAGATCCAAGACTGAGGTTTTCATTTCTGAGCTATTTAAACAAACTAAAATACTTCTTTTTTTTTTTTTTTTTTTGGGAGCCATGATGTGCTTTCCCATTCTTTCCCCATCATTGACATAAAAATGATAGTAGAAAAATGCCCTTTGGTCATTCATCTAGTGGTCTATGTGCAGGTTTGGTTTTCCCATTGGCGATTTTATCCAGTCCCAGGCATGTGCTGTCTCAGCAGGCCATGCAGCCTAGACAGAAACACCAGTTCTTTACTACCTCACTATTGATGTTGGCTGTCAAGCTACCGTGAAACCAGCTCCCCAGGAAAGTCTAATATTTGAACTTTTTGCTCTTACTTCATTAGACAGCAGGAAATGAAGGTTAGCTTTGTAAGAAAAGACTGAGCTGAAACCTTGATGGGGGTTGGTGAATGCTACAATGAACCAGATCTAAACGAAGACTCTCAAACAATGCCTACCTCTTACCATGTTTTGGTAAAGGAGTAAGATTCTCTGCATGATTCTATGCTTCTATGATTCTATGACTCCCCAACACATACAAGCTCCAAGACAAAAAGGAGGCAATTACCTCATGTTCATCAGAATATTTAGCATATCAAAGATCCATGATCACATCTAAGTGAAGCGATACATAATTATTCAGCCTCATGAGCACTGTGGCTACAGCTGCTGGCAAAGACTATGCCTCTCATATGCAAGGTACCGATTTAAACATATGACAAGAGACAATCCTGCAAAATTCACTGGTAAAACACATGAAAAAAATGAAAATGGAATTTGGAATTAGATGTACACAGAATTAACGAGTCTCACCCAGGGTCAGGTAGTTTGCATAGGAGCCCAAATCACACTCCATGTCTGCCTGTTTTTCCAGCTCCTCTTCCTCCAGAAAGGTGCCTTGCCGGTAGGGAAAATTAACACTTGATGCTTTTTTTCATTTTTTTGAGAACAGGTATTGAAAGCTCATGTAGAGAGGCCACTTAATAAAAGCAAATGACATGCAGGTCAAGTTACATTTCCAGAAACTCACAGGCAGCTCATTCTCTACAGCTGCTGACAAAGGACTGACAGCGCAGGTCACAGGGAGAACTGAGGACATCAACAGTAGAAGCAGCACTTCTATGGCTAACATTTCACATCCACGCAGCATCACACCATCCGAAGGAAAGTGATCCCTAATGAGTCACGCCAAGTGCCGATGTGATGTGATGCCCACACAAACTCACAGTGAAGGCACCATGGACACGTTCTTGCTCCTCCTGAAAGCAGACCTCCAAACCACAAGCAATGGCAAGAGGGCAATGCTGTGGGGGATCATCACTGTAAAGCTCTGGAGAGAAAAACATCCCCTCTTCCCAACTGAAATGACCTGACTTAAAAAAGGCAGCTGCACTCGGCTTCTTTGGGGTGTTGCATGACATGGAGTTGGGGCTGCCCCATCCCTGGCAGTGCCGAAGGCCAGGCTGGACAGGTTGGAGCAACCTGCTCTAGTGAAAGGTGCCCCTGCTCATGGCAGGGCACTGGAACTGGGTGAACTTTAAAGTCCCTTCCAATGCAAACCAGCCTATGATACAGGGATAACTACACTTGCAAAGGGCCTTTTGAGTCCCTTGACAGATTCCAGCTCTATTACCATACGTCCTTGCTCTGCCTGGACATCCCACTACAATTAATGGGATGAAGCACATACACAGGGTGACTGAAACACCAAACACAGAGAAAATTCTGCTTTAAAATCAACACTTTGATTGTTCATACTAACAAATCCAGACGTTACTCTCAGATCTGATCCCTGCTGTGTATACCATCTTTCTGTTACTGTCTCAACTGTGTTTTACTACTTGGAACTGGGAAGTGGCTCATTCCAAAGAATGTAGTCTTAAATGAAGGCTCTGCATTTTAACTGGATGCTTCTGTTTAGAAAGCAAAGCTTCAGCAAATAAGGCAAATCACGTAATGGAGAAACATTTACCAAATGGCCACATTGATTAGACTGCAGCTGAAAATATTCCCAACACAGAGTAAATACGAATCATCCTTGGTCTTCTTGACATTGTGGTTTGGTCCTGGAGCCAGCTAATAAACCCAAGGGCTGCGAATGCATTATCCAAACCCTGACCCTAGCTAAATATAATTATTGTAACAATACAAATTGGAAAGAGATTTAATTTAAAATAGTTTTGCATAAGATAGAGAGAAATTCCTGGTTTGTAAAGCATTTATAAGGAATGGACTTTACTTTCTCAAAGGCATTGTAATTATCAGCTTCAAGCAGCTTTTTCACGGAAAGATGACGCTATTTAACTTACTTGGCATCATGCTACATTCAAACACAGTAATCTAAAGACATTATGACAGGGCATATTTGTTCTTTCCCATATTTCTGTACATCACTTGATTCAATCCCCCCAAGAAACAGACGTTTTTTAGGACAGCATTTCCAGTATGAGATATAATTGAAGAAATCCCTCCATCAACTCGTTATGGTTAAACAAATACATAGCTTCTGTAGAGTACAGTAGTTACAGAAAATGCAACAGACCTTGGCTTGGCTTTTCTAGCTAGCTTTATTGTGTCAAAACTCTGTCAAGCAACTGCACTTAGTAAAAAGGGACTTGCTCAAAGAGCTTAATTTGAAATGTTTAAAACTGAATTCTAATCTCACTAACACAATTTCACATCACTTTAACCCCATTAAATTTGGGACAGTTATTCCATTGGTATGAAGAGATTGCACCAACCTTTTTATTCAGTTTGAGTTTCACATTCCATGCTCTGGCTGGTTTGTCCCTGGATCCAAGTCATCTTGGAGAGGGGCAGAATCCAGAATAAGCAAAAGGCAATGGAAGAGGTGGGTGCTCAGTCTGCACAACCATGCATGCAACTGACTCAATTAGCCTGGAAAGGACAGAAGATGGGGTTAGAAAGCAACAAGATGACCTGTAGCTGTACCCCTTTACCCAAGGCAGTGTCCAAACCACCTGAGTAATATATAGTGAAACCGCTCCTACATCAAGTCAAAGTGAAACACAAACCAGTAGCATCTGCAGGGTAGAAGGACAAAATATGCAGAACGCCACAAAGAAATAAACCACAGTGGGATGCACTGATACCAGTTAAACCTTCCACAGTAAAATGAATTCATCAGTGCATACCAGAACAAGAAGTCTTCTACTTCCACCACCAAGGAAAGAAAGCACAAAGCAGCAGCAAGAAACTTGCTGCTTAATGTTCTGGACAGAATGAGCAAACCTGACCTGTCAAGTAGTGAAGATAACTTCTTTCTTCAGAAAATAAGACACACAGCTTCCATGTTCAATTTTGAATCGGAGAAGTGCTCTGTCCAACAATTCTACATGGACAGTCACTTGATTTTGCAAGTGGCTGCCTGGTTTCAAAAGGATTAGTTACTTTTCCAGCTTTTATATGCAGGTCTTTACTGATCTCAGAGTCACAATAAATCAACAGATGGATGTCATCAATGTATGCACCCTGTAAATGTCATAAAACAGAGAAGAAAAACCCTAGCTAATTCTGCAAGGAAGGAGGTGCCAGAGGACTGATGCATATGGCCAGGGGCACAGTTATAGTACATTTGGAACTGGTTCCAGGGAACCATTCCAATTCCAAATGAGCAACACCACCATTGTTATATAACACATCACCATTATGATTGCTTATTGGTGTTGGAAATACTGAGAAAGATCTGGAGGTGAAGTTTGCAAACCATCTTGTAACAAATTTTTTTTTGGGGGGGGGGTTGGAGGGGGGCAGGGCAACAGCAAAGAGCGCTTGAGAATAACAACTCCAGTGCTGTGAAGGAAGCGACTGGTTTGATTTACAACTAGATGACTTATTGCCACATCTGGCTAGGCTAGGGAATTTTAAAGGGGAGGAAATGCCACTTGATGCTTTTATAATTAAAGCAGACAATATCTATGTAGTTCACACAAAGTGAGTATTTTCTTTGGAAACATTTACCTAAAACTTTGTGCTAGGAACAGTGGATATATGACACTCAAAATTACAACACAAATTGCTTTGGACTTTCATTTCTAGGCTTTTCATCATTCTGAATGGTTCACAGCAGAGGCTAGGATATAACTTTTAATTCCCACTGCTCACCTGTACGAAATTATTACAGGTAGAGAAGTGGGATTTTTTTCTCAGAAGGAGTAATCAGACCAAAGATTTCTGAGAGATGGTGTCTATGGAGGCCAATTTACTGAAGGAATATGAAACGTTTCATGTATTTTATAATTGCATCTTAAATCTGAAGATGTTAGCAACACAGCAAGGGCTATACCTCCAGGGGCAGTCAGAAAAGCCAGGCTGAACTATCCCTATGAAATTCTTTTCTTTTACTCAGTCTTCTCGAATGAACTAGATTGAAGAGCCGCATTTTCTTATCATTGCTATTCTAATGAGACATTTGTCGTTTTATTCTCATGGAATGGCGTCTGCTGGAGCAAATAGATTGGGATTATTGTGAAGAGTATTACAGAACCATAGAATCCTAAAATTGTTTGTTCTGGAAGTGACCTTGAAGCTCATCCAGTTCCAAGACCCTGCCAAGGGCAGGGAACACCTTCCACTAGACCAGGTTGCTCCAAGCCCTGCCCAACCTGGCCTGAACACTGCCAGGGGTTTGGCATATAAACATGACAAGGTAAGTAAGCATTCAGTGCATTTAAATTCAGCTTTTTTTTTTATTCCTTTGAATACCTAATTACCTTATTTCTAAAAGCAATGTTACATTCTCCTGGAGAATTCCCCTGTCCATTTGTCCTTAAAAAGAAGTCACTCAAAGAACATATCACAAAAACATTTTTCGTTACAGAACAGGACCCGTGAACCCTGTTTCATAGTTGGAAAGCTAAGCATGCCTTTTCTGCAAGCAATGAGAACGAGAATTCATGTCACCACTTCAGACATAGCAAATTGTCGTGGTTTAAGCCCCACCAGTAACTCAGAACCATGCAGCCACATGCTGACTCTTCCCCTGCTTCCCCCACCCCACTCCTGGAGGGATAGGGAGGAGAACTGAAAGAATGTAACTCCCGTGTGTTGAGATAAGAACAGTCCCGTAACTAAGATATAACACAAACCACTGCTGCTACCATCAATAATAATAACGGTGAGTGAAATAACAAGGGAGAGAATATAAAACTAAAAAGGGAAAGGATAAAAAAACCAACAAACACAAGTGGTGCACAATACAATTGCTTGTCACCTGCTTACTGATACCCAGCCCAACCTGAGCAGCGATCTCAGCCTTCTGGGTAACTGCCCCCAGTTTCTATACTGGCCATGACGTGCTGTGGTATGGAATACTTCTTTGATCAGTCTGGATCAGGTTCCTGTCTCTGCTTCCTCGCGGCTTCCCCTCCTCCCTGGCAGAGCATGAGACTCAGAAAGTCCTTGGCCAGACTCAACGTTACTCAGCAGCAACTGAAAACATCGGTGTTATCAGTGCTGTTCCCAGGCTGAAAGTCAAAAATACAGCACTGCACCAGCTACTAAGAAGGAAAAAAATGACTGCTACTGCTGAACCCAGCACAGTAACTCAAACATCGTATGAGCAACGGGTCTTCAGAAGCAGTGCTAGACCAGCGTTATAGTGGTGCTTCTGCTGTTGACAGAGGTGCTGTGCACTCAACAGAACCTGAAACCAAACTACTTTAACCTGAAACCACAGCGCTCATTAGCAGTGTTGGCTATTTCGCCAAGACTCTGTGTTTTGTCTGGACAGATGCTGATCCTTAAAATTCTGCAGGTTTTGGGAAAAATTCCAGATCAACTGAAGTAATTTGAGCTGTTAGACAGAACTCATGCTTCTAATTACTACAATTCACTAAAATGGGCCTCTGAAGACTTCCCATTTTTGGCTAAGTTGTTTTAATGAAGTTGAATCTGTATGCCTCCAATCTTGAAATATTTTAAATATGCTGTAGAGAAATCTTATTAATCTTCATGAAAAAAAATGAGCATTTGTTAAAGCAATAAGCTGAAAAACCTGCACTAGCACAATGAAAAAGAGAACAACAAATGAAGAAGGTTAAGTATTGTGCTAGTGAAGATTTATTTTACACGCTGTCAAAGTGTCATCTGTTTCTGCTGGATGTTTCTACTAGAATGATGGGGAGCTGTGCTGAAATGATACAACTGGATTTTAGTCTGGATATATTAAGAATGTGTATTGACCAAAAGAATTCAAGGAAGAATTTGTCCAAACATTTGACTGACAATAAATCTTGGAAGGCTTGGCTAAAAAGAGACGTATTTGGAAGAAAAAGCTTGCATCAGATACTGACTTCTGTGAAGGTCCGTGGCAGACAAGTCTGGGTTTTAATAATGGTTTCAGAAGAGGCAAGTATTGTAGTAGGCTAAAAAGCTCCATTTATTCCACCTTTTCACTCTCTGCTGGGTGCAAAAGTAGATCACACCAAAATCACAGCATAACTGAGGCTGCAAGAAGGAACCCCTGGAGATCTCTAGTCCAACCAAGAGGAGGGTCAACTACAGTCAGTCACATAGCACCTTGTCCAGTTTGATTATGACTAGATTAACAAAAAAAGTTAAGACCCAATTCCACTGTTTATATGTTAAATAATTGCTTGCCCTGTGATCAACACAGAAAATCGATGCAACTGCTCTCACACACATTTCATCAGTTTGAGGAAAACAAGGTAAAGCTGCAAGCTTAAAAGCTGCAACTGCAGCACTAAAAATCATTCCAGTATTAACACCTGAATTTTCCTACTTCCCTAGGAAGGCAGTATAAGAACAGAACATTGCAAGGGAACAGAGTCAAATATGAAAAAGGCAGAGATTTACTCAGAACATAAGAATCTAAATACAAAGATGAAAAGAAAAAGTTCAGAGAAAAATAAAAATTTAGACAGAGACAACTGACATTTCCCAAAATACTCCTACTGAGAATGTTAAAAGTGGATATACTCAAAGGCTCTGAACAGCCCCTCCAGCACAATCTATGAATCTTGGGAAGGACTTTCTGAAGTATTCAATGTTTGACTTCATTCACATTCCACTAAAACAGCCATCATCTGAGTAACTCCAAGCCAAAAGAAATTAGAGAAGGCAGAACAAGTTTAGGTGCTCCTGTGCCATCATAGCTGAAGAGTGAAATACAGGAATACTTTTCTCAGGGTCTGTTTATGGCAATATTAGACTACTGCAAGACTGGACTATAAATGCAATAGTGGGCTTCCTTCATTCTCATTGAACTGGAAAAGGCTTTCTTGCTCTTAGAGATATACTATATTGTGTTTAGCTGCAATTTAATCCTCAGTGAATGGAATATCTAATGAAAAATTCATACCATTCAAATTGGATGTCACTCAAAAACCTTCACAACACTGGCACAATTTCCACTAACGAAGTAGCTCTGATCTTTCGGAATAAAAGGGTTGTATATGCAAGAGTGTGTGAAATCACAAGACAATTGGAGGCTCTGATAGAGCAACAGAAGGAAATTGGCAGTGCTGTAGTTATTTCTGCAAAGGATTATGGTGTTTATGAGGCTTGATGATTCACTCTCCTGCCTAACTTAGGGTAAATCTTCCACAAGTTCACCTGCAATCACATACACTTGGAGCGATATATTAATGTACTAAACTACTCAGAGAAGAGAGAGACATTTCTGTCAATTTTGATTTTACACCACCCAAGAAATGATTCCAGCCCCCTCTCACTGCCACTATGTTTTAGGGTCCCTCCATGCTCATTGACATGATTATTTCAGAAATCCTTGCCTTAGCTCTGCAAAACTAGATCAGCTACTGCTTGTTAAGATTTAACAGAATGATGCTTTGAGCAATTCTCATTCCCTTTTCCCCCTTCAATACACTCCTATTTTCTGACACACACTAATAGTGACTCTGATGGCCTCAATCCAGCAAACTTCAATCTGTTCTGCGATTTAGTTTTGTTCTTTTATTTTTTCAAATCAACTGAGGTGAATTTTACTGCACAAGCATTGGTAAAGTAGTATTCACATTACCATAAACCAAAGGGACACCGCCCCAGCCACTCACAGGACAAAGACAGCACAATCAACAAAACAGCAACAAGGGACAGAGCTGCTGAGGCAGCTTTGCTGCTTCTGCCCCTTTCCTTTACAAAGTCATTGATTTTCTCTCCTTTATGTGGCCACCAATGATTTCTTCTCTTAAGTTACCCATTAAAAAGAGATGTCCCAATCCCCCATCAAGTCAGAACAAAGGGAAGCAGTGACAGTCCCACAGAATTTTTCTTCCCACAAAAGCCACACAAACCAGAAAAAGTAGGGCTGCAAGCCAACACCTGCACAGAGCTCAGGAAGGTGCCAACAGTGGTTTCTCTTTGCAAGAACAGGTCGAAGGCTGAGGATGGAAAAGTGGCGAAGTTTAATGTGTTCTTATGTCCCACACATGACATAAATGTTCTGCCACATGCAAAGGGCTTTCTGTCCTGAGGTATCTCTATGCCTCTCCTACAGCAGCTGTATGCAGATGTCACATATCCCACCTGTAACTCCCATCCCACTAATAACACAAAATCACTTACATTAACCAATTTGTACACTTGATTAACAGAAACTCAGCATTTGCCAACCTGAATCACATAATTTATTTTCCTAGTCCTCTACTAATATTGGCTGCTGGTAAAATTGAACACTAAATACTCCAGACACAGGCAGCAGCCACCCTTCAACCCATGTACCACACAAGTCTCTCAGGCATTCCCTACAGCTGAGATTGAACTGTTCTCCACATCAGAAAGTTACAGACATGGTTATCAATCACCTAAATACATAGCCCATTAAAAGACCTAACCTCAGCACTTTCTTTTATGATATGATGCTTAAGTCAGCTCCTAAACATCACACGGATGTTTAGTCAGCATCTGTTCAAAGCCCACTGTCCTTCTGCTCTATCAATCAGGTATGTCTTTGTTCTCATCACATACGAAAGGATGAAAAAAGGATGAAATAAGCCTTGATCACTTTATACATAATCATTGCATCCCATCAAGTATTTATTCTTTCCAGACCAGATACGTAAACTACAGGTTCATACTTGCCTTGTCCCTCAGTATTTGAAGCATGTCCTGCTGGCTTCATCCCAGGAATACAACACAGCAGTAGCCTCTTCAGATTTCATTGATTTTTCATTTTGCAACTCACTCTGTCACTCTTGCTCCTCTTGGCTATGCTCTGGAACTGAATTTGGATTTCAGCTGCAGTCATCATCTTGGAGCCTGGGTGGTCTAAGCATCAAACCACTGCCAAGGACAGAGCTGGGCAAGGAGACAGGAAAACATTATTTCTCTATTAATACATTAATAACTCTGTCTTGATTGCTATTAGTACCAAAGAATTTCACTCCCAGTCTGATAGGCATAACAGAACTGACACCTCTATCTTTCTACAGTAATAATCCTATCATCATCCTTAAATTCTGACTGCTCCTGAAATGAATTATTGCTCTGTAAAAATGAAGTATGTTGCTACCGCTGTTATCTGTTAATTATCATCAGTTGGTTTCTGGAAAAGTATTATGCCATATATCTATAAATACATCTAAAACGATATTTTTCTAAGGTTTCCCTTCAGAATCCATTAATTTAATAAAGTCACAGGCAGTAATGATGAGGAAGAGCCCTTAAGGAGCTGATCAGCTAAGACAAGGCCAAGACCTTCATCAGCTTCAGCAGTTTAAAATTAGAACTTTCCAATTTAAAGGAAGGCTTTATGATATTCTGAAATTTAGTGCTCCTTACTGGAATTTCTCTCCTCCAAATGCTAATGCCTGCCTGTTACTCCTTTTTTTAAACCTCTCCTTTCTTTTAGCAGGCTTAATCCTGCTCTTTCTGCTCTTACAGAAAGCCAAATCAAAACTCTGAAGGATTTCTAATACTAAAGACACAGACAAAATAAGAAATACCAATAAGCAACTCATATGCTGAGCATTTCTTTTTTTAAAAAAAAGAGATTACTCACTGATTTACTCTGAGGTGAAAGATTAAGCTTGCTAGGTGTGGAAGAGTCTTCACCATACATACACCAAAGCACAGAAAGGGGAGATGGTTTAGCTCAAAGCCTGTGATAAGAACAGAGGGAGAAGTACCATTATATAAGGGATCATATATAAACACCATTTCTAGCACTTCTACTATTGGGAAGTTACTGTTTCCCCATCCATGCCTCTCCCTTCCCATTTCTTTCTTGCAGCACAAGGTTATCCTTGTGTTTTCTTTCTTGGCTGCTCCTACACTCTTCCCTCTGCACTCCATCCAAGTCTCTCTAGACTTGTTCATTCTCTTATCTTCCCTACTTCTAACCTCTTTGGCCACCTCTTCTCATTAGATTATCCCCCTCCTAATCTCTGCCTCTCTAGTTGTCCTTTCAAGTGAAACATCATACCCTATCTGAACTGGAAATCAATATTCCAAATGGATGGCATTTGAGTGACTGAAGCCTGGCAGAAACACCTTTGCCTTTAGAAAGCTCAGGGTGGCGTCTGCTTGCTTTGTTTTCTTTCCCATTATTTAAATTGAAATATGCAGTAAGGAAGCATCAGCAGATGGAAATGGTGCTCACGTTGGCAATATGTTAAAGGAGATTACAAAAAAGAACAGGAAACGTTTCTTCTGCATACTTTAAGCCTCTGACTTAAGAGGGACAACAGCCAACATTGCTCTGCTTCAGCAAGAGAAATAAATTCCTGGGATAGCAAGGCAGAAGGGAACACGGGTAAAAGGGGAAATCATCCACGTAAAATGAAAGATCAAGTCACAGCTTGTGCAATGAAACTATTCTAATGCACACAAATGCTGTAACACAGATCAAAGAAATAGAAGCAGGGAAGGGCGAATGCAAAGCTAGAGCTGACCCACACCAGTAATTGCCAAGTGCAGCATCCAACTGGATCACAGTCCCAGGACACTCAGCCAGGTGCTCTGGGACTCTCTGCTTGACCCCAGAAGCAGGGGCAGAGCTGTGGAACCCCTGTAGAACATATATGGACATATGCCTGCTCTCTTTGGCCTGTCTCTCAAAGTATGTACTAGTACAGGTACTGGAAGCTTGCCTACCACCAAGGACCATCACCTTCCCTCTCCACACAGTTTTCCCTTCCCACCAAGAAGAACAACATCCTGGAATCCACTGTGAAAGATTATGCTTTCTGATTTCATCTGCTTTGATTCCTTTTATTTACAGCTACAAAAATGAAACCTGGTAAAATATATTTAAACTCACACGCATTTTCAACATGAGCATCTTGGAGGCATAGTCATATATTTCAGTTTGCTGAGCACATCTTAAATCTTAGTACCTAGGTACTTAAATCCCAGTCCAGGGACTGAGGTGACATTCAAAATGTCTCACTCTGCCTCTTCTCAATATTTAAGTCAAGAATTTACTTGACAGTTGTTTTGTAAAATAAAAATCCCAAACCTTTAGAGCTTCTCTCTCCCATTCCTACACCCAGCAATCTTCCTCTTGACTTTGTTCCATCTCTCCTCCCACTGCCAGTCCATCACTTCACAGCAAGAGCATTGCTCATAAACTGTCTATTAAAAGTTTAAAGTGTCTGCCCATTGTAAGCAAGGAGAACGGATTGAATTTCATGTTTGGTTTTGTCTGTTTTAACCAATTACCATATTTTCTCCAACAAAAATATCTATTTCCGTGTGTTCTATTACAGTTGGATGTTCCTCCAATGCAAAATGTAATGAAGTCAGTCAAAAGTATAAGCCAATGAATTGTCTCCAGCATCTTGGTCTTTTTCCTTTATGAAATTCGTTTAAATCATTGTATTTAGTGATTCCTTAAAACCTTCTTCTAGTAAATGGACTAATTCTGTTGCAACACATTTTAGTTTTTATTAGGGTGAACTAAAATGCCTTCTTTTTTCCATTTTGGAAGAATTTAGAGTAGGCAGTGTGCTTAAGTATAATAAAAATCAAGCAAAAATGTTAGAAGGAACAGCAAAACAGGACACGTGGATGCATACAGCAGCTTTGCCTCCAACTTTTGTAGGGCAATTCTATTAAAACTGGTACCTGATCACACATTACCTGTATGTGCTGCCTTTTCACAAAGTTAAGTGCATTTTAATACAAATGCTATGGTCTCCAGTGACCTACTGGTAGACAAATCAAATCTATGGCTGCTGGCTATGGGCCAGGTAAATTCAAACCATGTGACAAGGTCTATTCTACATTTTATGGCTTCTTTTTTTAATTCAGGTTTATTTAAGAAAAAATACTTTGCACATCACCCAAGTACAGCTTGCCTTAGTCTAAGAAATATGTGTTTTTACCAGCATAGTTCACCAAAAAAATCTTGCATTTATATTACGCCCTATTTTATAATAATTATTAGCATTATATTAAATTTATTACATTTCACTTGACAAACTATGACGAATATGAGCATAACAATTCAAAGTTCACCATTAGAGGCTTAGCAAAGAAACTGAGCAAAAAGGGTGGACAAGTTTAAGTTTCATGAGACTCAGCACTTAAAAGACCTTATGGGAGACAGAGCATCCAACTGTCACAACTGCCTTGGGACTCACTGAAAGCAATTAGCTCAGCTTGCTGAAAAAATTCTTTGATCCCTGCCAAATCCCACAGCCTTTTCCACAGCATTATATAGTCAGCATTGCAGAAGACTACTCAAAGAAGTAGTTATTTCAAAGACAGATCCTTACCCATCCCTCAGCCAATGATTTCCAAAGAAACCCAACGACCTGATAGTTGCAGAATTGGAAGACAGCTGATGCTGTTAGTTGATCAGCTGCCACTTTCTCAAAAGTCCTTCCAAGAAATGAGACGGCACAGACAAGGCAGGAGTAAGGAGACATACTACCTTCCTGGAGATTTTTCTGCAAGAGCCAGACTGTTCCAAAGACTCCAGCAGAAATCCCTACAGGAAATCTGAAATAAGCTTGGAAGATTACAAGATTTCTAGAGACTCCAACTGCAACAAGAGGAATGCAGGTTGTTGGAAGTTTTATATCCGTGTGATTTGAAGTCTTGCTACAACTACTCCGGAAAGCTTGTTCACAATTAATCCAAAGCATAGGGAAATTTCTTCTAAATCAGTGAGTATCTTCCTCTGGCACTGACTGGCAGCATTAGAGGATTGGTCTGTAGATCCCAAAATGGGAGCCAGAACTGACCAACTCATGTCAAAATAGGCTTTGCCATAGAAATTAAGAAACCATGAGTGAGAAGAACTTCCCTTGGAGTCTGCATGTCTTCCTATTCAGCCAGACAGTTGAGCTATGACTTTCAGAAATAGTACTGAAATGAAATTAACCACATAAAGAGATGGCAGTCATTTTCTGATTGTTACAGTATCATATACAATGGTGATTATTAGATTTTTAAGTTAAAGCCCTTAAACTTTTACCTGCTTAAGGTGGACTTTTGCAATCAGAGAGATCCATATATTGAGAAATGGTACATTGGTCATCTCAAAGAAAACTATTCAGACTTTAACCAGCAACACTGATTTCATCAGACATGTCCTCACCATAAAAAGGACATGCAACTGTTGGGACAAGTCCAGAGGAGGGCCACGAGGATGATCAGGGGACTGGAGCACCTTGCCTATGAAAATAGGATGAGAACGTTGGGGCTGTTCATCCTGGAGAAGAGAAGGCTGCGTGGAGACCTCAGAGCAGCCTTCCAGTATCTGAAGGGGGCCT
>JANRGW010020787.1:17315-46683 GCA_024733675.1 Psilopsiagon aymara
GGGAAGTTGTGAATGCTCCATCCCTGGCGGTGTTCAAGGCCAGGTTGGACATAGCCTTGGGTGACATGGTTTAGTGGAAGGTGTCCCTGCCCATGTCAGGAAGGTTGGAACTGGATGATATTAAGGTCTTTTCTATCCAAAACATTCTATGATTCTATGTAATGGTCACTGAAGTCCCAGTCACTACTTCACACTTACCCATCAATTCATGTACAAACAGCACGTGATTTCATGTTACCTTTAACACTGTTGTTACACAAACATTTGATCACCCAGCAACTTCTCATCTCATCCTAATGAGAGCATTATATATCTGCTTATAAATACCATCTCCTGAGGCAGCAGCCTGAAGATCTTGGTGAGGTAAATAGTCTTCCTTTGTGAAGTTTCTGGTTTTCACATTTCACCAGCTCTGCAGCTCCCTCCCTGCTACTTATGGAGTTGGTTTTGATTTTAAAGAATTTAGAAAAATATATGGATTAGTATTGCATTATTTAAAACTTCTGAATTGACATTCTGTAAACACACACAAAAGAATTCATTAACCCTCCCTTAAAATTTTAACAATTATTGCCTTTTGGTATCCCTTCTCAAAAAAAAAAAAAAAAGCTTTCTTTGACTGGCAACCATTAAAATACCTATCTTTGAGATTTCTTCTATGCATTTCTTGACAAGGATGAGAAGACAAGAAGATGCTTTGATTCTCCTCATGAAATTTGAAAGAAAGTCTGCTGTAATTCCTAAAATCATTACATTACACTCTATATCACCTTCCTTTTGTTTACACTGTCAAGTAATATATGCCCAAAACTCAGTGTGAAGTAAAAACATTCAAGGTACATCCACATAAAGTGTATTTTAATACATGAATGAACAAACATGAACTGCCTGAGGAGCAGTGAGATTTCCAATGCTCCCAGAGTCAGCCTAATGCTCACCAACTTAAGCCAGAGAAACATTAGGCTGAGGGGGAGAACTCTGGAAATCACACCCATATCACCCTACCAGGACATGAAAACCTTGTTGGAGAAACCTATAATGAAGGCCTATCAAATCCAGAATGATAGAACACATTGCATGGCCGAAAGCTTGAAGAATAGAATTTTCTAAGTCCGAAAATAAAGGAATTGAAAGTAAATTTAGTTAACCATATTGGAAAGAGGGGTGGATTTTTGTTTGTTTGCAACTGACATAATTTTTAAATGAAGGAATCTGGAGGATATAAAGATTTATACCTGAATTGATGCTGAAAGTATTTTTGTAATTTTAAGAGCCAAAAATATTCTCCTGCCAAAACCTGTAAAATGCTTTTTAAAAAAGGAAGAGAAAAAAGAAATGGAATTCACAATTCTCATAGGGAAGTAATCATCAGCTCTAATTAGTCCCTGGCAGAGGAGTCTGAGCAAGAGCGATAGACTCAGTGCATCCAAAAATGTTTAGTCTAGACTAAACCACACTATAATTCTCAGCAGACTAGACCTCAGCCCTCTGGATCTGGAACAGCCATCTATATTGGCTGCACACAACAATACAGCCTGGATCCTATTCCAGGCTTTGCTCCTGCCTCTCCTTATCTAGTCCTATTGCTATTCCCCCTCCCGCAAGCACTGAGGCAACATGATTGTGGCAAGCATTTTAAACCTGGGTGATTCTCCCCCCCATCATGTGTACAGTAAACTTGTGAGCTAAGCCCAAAATAATAAAACCAGAAAAACATGGTCATCTGCTTAGCAACAACCAGAACCAACTGTTAACAAAAAGAAAAGAGTCTGGAGCTGCTCTTTATAAAATTTTGCCAGCACAATTAATTCTGAAATATCCTCTGAAAATGTGGAACATGGCCCAAATGTCACAGCTCCTCTCATGTGTTTAATGTCTTACTGAGATGGTCTGAAGATAAACTCAGTCCTTTCATCTACACACCTTGCTTTGCTGTGCAAAAGATTCAGCCAGTAACCAATTTCCTCTTTCTCAAACTTATGGCCAAGTGGAGTCTTTTCAAGAGAAGTTGCTTACTACCTGGACTCCTCCATCATCATCCTGCAGTGATGCACTTCAAGGATGCCATTCAGGCTCTGCAGCCTGAATGGATGCATTTATTTTGCTTATAGGTTGCATTTAACTCACGTTAAAAAGGTGTCTCCAGATGGACACAGCAATCGTGGTTAACCAAGGAGCCATCCCTAATTACAGTACCACACCAGTTGCCCACCACTACCTACAGTGAAGTCAGAACAGATGTTTAAAGGTATTCTCGCAGGATTTAAGTGCTTGCAGGAAAAGAAAAATACAGCTTGAAGCAATCAGGCAAAGGATTGGAACTGTAATGTAAAGATAACCATTGGCAAATTATATTAGTTAAGCAAACTTTCCTAAGGAAACAGTAACTAGTTTGCTTAGACTTAAATGCTTCTCCTCTTGCCCTTGGCCAGAGCAGACAGCTCTATAGGCAGCTGTCCTTCACAGTTTAGGATAGATTCTGCCTTCTTTCTTGTACCAGCACCATATCCTGGTGTCTGCTTGCACCTAGCCCTACTTACACCCGGCCTGCCCTGAGCCTCTAAAACATCACTTACCAGCACATAATGATTTATACCACCAAGAAACAAACTCCAAGAGACTCCACACCCCACTATGTGTGCAAGCTGGTCTTGCCAGGTGGCCCACCCGTGTGCAGTGAAGAAAATATCACGCTTTGTGTGGGACAGGAGAGGAAAGGACTTCCAACACAGAGACAGAAAAGTGGGAAAGGAGAGGACAGAGGCCAGATGGAATGTTCCCGGAGCTCCCCAGCCTCCTCTGCAGCATGCTTTCTCCATACCATCTTTTCTCTCTCTCTGGGGAAGCTCGCTAGTTCTTCCCTCCAGAAATGGGCACACAGACATTCTCAAAACGTGTTCAAATCAGTGTGTATATCAGAAATGATATCAGCATCCACAGTACAACGCTGAAGTTTCACATCAGACACACATATCTAAGTGTGTTTTTCATCCACATGTTCCTTCTGGACAAACATATCACTTCAACGATAACCGAGCTCAGTCTCACGATAACCCGTTATCATTCATTCACAGAATATCTTGTACATTACAGCTCCAGAAATAATGCAAGTTCCAGATAATCTTTATCTATAAAGAAAGACTCCATCCAACAACACTCTTAGTCCTGGGGCTGCTGCAATGGGGGCTGGCTGTCAAAGCTGTCACTGGATGACCTTCAGCAGGTCATGAGATCTGTGCACCTCACCTATCTTACAAACAGAGACAGCCACCAAGCTCAAGGGACCCTTGTGAGACTGCTACAGAAACACAGAATTTAATATATCATCCCTGTATGAACTGAAAGGGTAAAAGAGGACTCATTTGAATTCAAATCCTCCAAGCTCTCTACAATATAATCAACTCCAAGGATGCACGCAAAGAACTGCAGTTCACGTTAGCCTGAAAAGTCATGCCAAAATGACAAAAAGCTCTTGTGAAGCCTGAAGGAATTTAGGAAACCAGAAAGGCTCCCCCTGTTACGCTTCCAGGCCTGTCAAAACCAAGAGGTGTTAGAAATCTTGATCGCCACTGACTTCCAGCATGATTTCTCACTGAATATTTGTACATAAATTTAATCCAGAATCAATTCAGAAATTACAGCTTTATAAAATAACTGCAACAGAAATTAAATAGCTTAAAATCTGCCATAAGCTTTGGAATTACATTTTCCATGGAGTATTCTGAATGTCTGGGGAAACATAGCATCATAGAATAGTTAGGGTTGGAAAGAACCTTAAGATCATCTAGTTCCAGCCCCCCTGCCATGGGCAGGGACACCTCCCACTAAACCATGCCATGCATGTCAAGGTCCCTCTGGCTGGCATTCCTTCCCTCCAGCATGTCAACTGAACCACACAGCTTGGTGTCATCAGCAAACTTGCGGAGGGCACACTCGATCCCACTGTCCATGACACCGACAAAGATGTTGAACAAGACCAGTCCCGCATGAGTTTAACTTGCAACTTTCAGTACTGTAACTTGGCATGGCTTCTGTAATAATATTCGTCCCAGTCTAGCCTAGCACATACTCTAGTAATGACATCGGAATACCATTTCCGTTATCACTGCCTTTACAGCAAGACAAGACTACCAGAAGAGTGGCATGGCAATACCAGCATTACATATGGACTAGTACCTGCTATTTTAATTATCTCTCTTTTCCTTCGTACAGCAAAAAGCCATGCAACCATTCTCCTGGTAAAATAAATATATTCAAAACCATGGAAATAACAGGTTCCTTTTCATGCCTACCATGAAGCTCTAACACTGGAAGAGAAGAAAACATGAATTTTCTATACAGTCCTGGCACTGCTGTTGTGCCCATGAGATCCAGCTCAGAATCCAACATACCACATCTGCAGCCTACTTATATTGAGACATCAATAGTACCAACCTACTGTCATACTCCAATAGTATTTCTAACCATAAATGTAAGAGGAGACCAAGTGCCTGACTTACTCATCTCTTCTTCAAGAACAGAAATATTCTTGCTGTGAGGTTTGGCTCAAGGCCAGCTCTTTTAGACTTAAAAAGAAAAGAAAGAAAGAAAAAAAGGACCACGAAAGTAGGAACATCCTGAATGCTAAACATTTTGAAAATGTGCATCTTAATAGCAACAGCATCTGCTCTCTATAAAGTGGTATTTTTGTGCCAACAATGCAGAAAATGAGTACTATGCTACGGTTGTGCTGCTAGTTTCAAGTTGATTGTGGAAAGCCTCATCAAGACCTGAATTCTCCAATGAAACCAAAGCTCTTTATTTTTGACTTCGGGCCACCTGGCTTTTGAATAAAGAATTGTGACTTGGAGATGTATGCCTTAAAGGCCCCATATTTTCATCAGCTGCGAATCTAAGTGAGATACTGAAAGCTCTTCTCTGAATTTTCAGAACTGCTATGACTGCTTCTTCCCAAAACATCACATCTCATCTAGTACTATAGTCATGTTCTGATGCAGAACTCAGTAACAACTGGCATGAGGGTGTTATTTGTGAAAAGGTCACTGGAACTGATTGGCAGTAGGCAATAGCTAGTCGTGACTCCTTCTACTTTTACTAGGCTTTTTATTTCTTTTATCATTCCTAGTACTAGTACTCTTATCACAGATCACAGGATGGTTTGGGTTGGAAAGGACCCCCAAGGGTCACCTAGGCCAACCTCTCCACAATGAGCAAGGACACACCCCAGCAGTCCAGGCTGCCCAGAGCCCCATCCAACCTGGCCCTGAATGTTGCCAGCCACAACCCCTCTAGGCAACCTGTAAAATCACCTTTATGCAAGTCACAACACCACAAGTGTCAACAGCAAGTGCCCAACAAAACCCAACAGCATTCCCTTTTTACCAGTTAAACAAGGTGAAATCCCATCATCATCTAATGATGGAGGACATATACAAGGTATAAATCCATCAGAGGAAAAGTGACCTGAAGGGACAGCTGCATGAAGAAACTACAATTCCGGACCATGTTACATGTCTTTTCAACAGGTTTTGTATAACTTTTCTTTCTAAAAAGAAGATTCCAAGCAGCACATGAAATATGTATTTGGATGTGCAGAATATGGTGTTGATCTAGCTTTATTCTATTGCTGGATAAAACACTGGAAGTTTATTTCTAAGAGAGCTTTCCCTGATCTATTGATAGCACAAGATAATAAAGATGCTATGGGGACAGAAACATCTTTTACCCATCTGCTAGATACTGTTTAGCTACAAGGACACATTAACAAGAAGTCATTTAAAATAAAGCCACCTACAGTATGAAGCTCCTACACACACTTTAGAGTATCATGGTGACATTTTCTCAGATAGCCTTGATGCACATCATCTCTAGCAATCCCTGGCATCACTAATGTCCCTGGTGCCAACAAGGGAATTAATTCAGTACATTCATCCCAAGCAAAATTGTGTCAGGGCATGCTCACCAACTCCAAAAGAACATGCAGTTCTTTATTTGCATTTTGAAGGCTGTACTATTACCCTCTCATATCTGAAGGCACTTAAGATTCTAGTTAATGCTTATAAACTTTGGTAGATTTACAGCTCTAAAACCTGGCGCCTTCCAAAGTAACAGCTTGAACTTGACCCTTGTTGTGGCTGCTACATCCCACCTTACCCTCACCAAAAGGTATGAGGACATAAAGCTCTTCCCTGCCTACTAGCTGGAGATGGAACCCTGACACACAGTGCCTCTAAAACCCAGAACCACTGTCCAGACTCCATGTAACACACATCTCCAGCTGCAGAAGCCTCAGAGGGTACTGGAAGCAACATGAAGCACATGAGTGAAGATGCCTATTGAGGTCACTTTACAAGCAAACATAACAAAGCACTGCACATGGAATAGCCTTGAACTAGGATAGACCAGATGCAATTAAAACCCAGATTTACAACAGTGCATACTACTTTTATTTCTCAACAAAAGGCTGGGCGCTAGTGGAAAAATCCTGACAGCATTTTATTTTAACCTTATTTGCACTACAAAATATAAATGTCATTTCATTTGTTATGAATTGGCTGATAATAACGAATGAGATGTCTGCTGAGTGCCATCTAGACAGCAAGTCATGGATTTATTTAACTTTTTTAATATAAAAAAGACTATCTCTGTTTCCTCTATTCTGTTTAATTCTTTTCTGTTCTTACGTGGTTCTTCATCAGGGAAAAGGACAGAGAAAAAGATATCTCAATTCAGGAAATTGCCTCATTCTCAGAGTGTTTTACAGAATGGGGCAGAAAAAGATTGAAATTCTTATTCCCAGAGGACAGTGTAATATTGTAATATTCTTTCAGGCATTAATACATATCTCAAGAATCTAGTCCTTAGGAGGAAATTATAATCTTTTCCTGGCTATACTGAAGCGGTTACTCTTTTGAGGACTATGAGATTCATCATTCAAAATGAGATTGCTTTCATGCTGATTTTTCTTCTTTTAAACGAATACATAATACTTAATCTCTGTCAAAATAAGTAACCTCATTTTCAGGATTCACCAGCACATTTCTTAACCTATGTCTATCACTTCCTGCTACCCCCTGCAAAATTACTACGCTAAGAGGTAACCCAGTTTGCTCACACACCTTTGCTTCAGCCCCAAAGACAGTGTCTGATTACTCACTAAGGGAGCAGGAATTAAACCACCACGCTCTATTTCCTAAGAACTCAAATTTAATTCATACAGGGTGACCTTAAAATAAGAATTCCCTGTAGGAGAAGGATGTAGTTTACAACAAGCCAGTGAGGATGAAATCAGAATTCTCTATATTCCTTTGTTGCAAGAAGTGAGAAAAAGGCCTCCCTACAGGATGCACTTATGGCTCAGAAACCATCCCCATGGACCAGCCTCTCACTTCTTGTGACAATGAATCCCTAGATTCTCCTGTGTTCCAGCAAAGGGTCTTAGATCTTTTGGTAGCGCTTTAGCTTGTGCTTTTTCATCATCACTTCTCCTCTATTCACAGAAAGGTTCAATTGCATGTTTAACTTCCACTACGCTTTTTCCCCAAACAGGAGACTCCTAATCCCACATTATTTCTAGCCTTCTTTCCAAAAGAAAGGCATGTGTGGATCGTGCTGCTAGTCTGTGCTCCTATTCCCACTCTTCTTCAAATCTACTCATTAACCTTAATCAAATCTAGAGCTGGAATTGAAGTCTCAAAGTTCTGATGTATTGTGTAACAATTAGCAGCTGATACAGCACAGACCCTATTAATCCCTCCATTACTTAATATACATGGATGCAAGAAGGCAACAATTTTCCCTTGCTGTATATAACTAACATACCTTGCAGAAGCACTCATCTCTCTAAGCTGGGACATTTCCGAGTCGTTGTATTCAGTCAGCAGATACTCTGAATGCTCCCATTCAAAACCTGACAGACGGGCAAATGCGTTCCATAACTAAAAGGCAGAAGCTTCTGTACTAAGAGACTATGGGAGAGAGGAAAAGTTAACAAATTAAACCAGTTCTGCTCCGGTTTGCTAACCATGCAAACAATAAAACAGCAGATGAGAAGAGATTATCACAATGTTGCATTTCAGCCTCTTCTAAAAACGAAACACCCTTGGGCAATCCTCGGGAATCTTAGTCAGCGCTAAGAAGAAAATTGAGTTCCTTCCTCACTGCTAACCTACACTCAAACTGTGATGTGATTATAGATCTGCAGCTCCCCACTGTCCTTGAGAAATGGACATGTCTTTACTTTCAGGTAGTTTATAGTTTGGAAGGAGGATACTCAAATTCAAGAAAAATGAATCAGTTTTGTATTTCTGCATATAGTTCCATAAATTATTGAATTTCTGAAATTAATAAAGCTGAATTTGGTTTTTGATTTCTAAAAAAAAAAAAAAAATAATTCATAATTTATTGCTGCTAAATTCATGTACTGATACTGTTAAGAACAACATAACTCCTCCATCCAAACAACAGAAAAATTAGACAAATTCTTAACTGAAAAAGCCCTAATGTTTTAAAAACAGATGAAAGCTTTTACACAGCTTTGTGGGGTTTTGGTATTTGAGATTTTTGTTTGGTTAGAGATCCATGTAGACATATTACATGCAACTTCAAAAGTAACAGTCTTTTCAGTGTAACCTGATTTAAAGCTGTACCAGTTTAAGCTAAATTAGCCACATGTCATAGATATTTTAAATGTCATTTTACTCAAGATGCAGGAAATACAGTATACAAATACACTCAATATTTTTGGGTGCAGCCTTGCAAACATTTGTGCCTGCTCATTAATTGATATGTAAGGACAATCCACTTAGCTCAAGCCACCATTCCCTGCAGGAGTTAGAAACTGCCCCACCAAACAGAGCATGAACATCGAAGTGCAGCTCTGGGTCACCTACGATTGTGGAACAGCATCTTGGTGATACACAGAAAGCACGACTAAGCACTTCAGACTAAACACTTCAGGGAGGCTGGTCTGTGATGTGACTGAGTCTGTGAGTTAGACTTAGGTGCAAGAAATACACAGTGTTTAGTTGCTTATCTGAGATTGCCCAGCCTTTGATGGCCTGGAAAAACACAAAGCACTTCTGCAAGATCAAGTTTTCGAATGAAAATTCCAGGACTGGTTGTGTTTCAACCTGACTGGGAATCTCTCCAGCTCAGATTCCTTTATACTGTTTTAATAGCTTGAGTTTCAGATGAAACCTGGAATTTCAAAAGCATATGCAGACTTCTTAAAATTCTGCTTTCAAATCATAAAGCCCTTAAATGTGGATGCAATTTGAGCAGCAACAAAAAAAATCATCCACAACTCAACTAGTTACTAGTACCTCTTCCTGTCACTGTTGCTTTCCAAGCTATGCCTCAGGACAGAAGCATTTATCTTAACACTGCAATGCCATTTCCCACTGTAAATACTTTCATCAAGCTGAAAATATATCCGATCCCAAGACCTATCAGCAGACTGACAATCTTTTGAAGGTGGGTCTGATGAAAATTGACAGTCCTCAGTGTAAAACCTCTTTAAATATCCTTAACAGTGATTTTTTTTATCCCACATTTGGGACAAACAGCTGTGACCACTGTGTTTGAAATGTACTGCTTCAAAGACACTGTTGCTGCTCTCTTTTTGAGGCATACTGTGCTGCATTTTGAATGTTGTACCTTTGTAGCAAGCACAGCCAACCCTGGCAATAAAGACATGGCCACACGGACTTCACGGGGTCTCCAGCAATTCCACCACACCTCTGGTTTTGGCGTGGATGCAGCCCAGGACTAGTAACTTCATAGTATACTTCCCATTCTGGAAACTGACCCTGTTTTCTGCTCTCACAAATTCAAAGGCTGAGTATGACCCCTTGGCTAAATGACCACATGCCCAAGAGCTGGTGCAGGGAAGGGAGACAGAGAATTAGTGCGTTTTCCCTCTTCCTCTCATTTTAATCTTACAAATGCTCCCATTTAAGCAATGGCAGCAGTATCTCACCTTGATTTTATTAAGATTTCCAGCCTATTTCTATTTTATTAAAACTAGCATCTGTAATATTTCAATTTGGTATCAGAACTGCAATGCTTTCTACATTCTCAATGTCCAGCATGGCATCTCTGGAGCTGTCCCCATTAAAACCTCAATTGCAGTTGACATAAAAATAATCACTTCAGGAATTGAAATTTCCTGCCAACTAAGCCTTAGCTAAGACTTAGATCACATGCTGCTTTTGATTACTTCACTTTCTAGTAACTCATAACTTCATTTTGGTTTATAAATCAGAACACTGCAAAGCTACAAATCCTAAGAGGAGAAGTTGACACTTGCTGATACTGCTCTGTCCTTACCCTTGTTCTTCACCACTCTTAGACACATTTATCAGAAGATAAGGATCCTTCCAGCAATAGAGCATGTACACAGCTCCTATGGCCCTGCCAACCCCTTCCTACCCTCCCTCTGTCTCTTCTGAGCTACTAGAAGGGCGGCAGGCCTCAAAAAGGCTAGAATTTAAACAGCACATCCAGAGAAAAGCCTACTAACTCCCAAACATAAAGCATAGGCTTCCAGGAGAGGCCACTGCCTCAGTATCACAGTTCTAAGTCACGGAAGCACTCCTAGGGTTCTTAAACTGTAACTTGATTTGGTTTGCCTATATTTTTTATAATAGTTTGAGATGGCAATGGCTTTAAATTATTAAAGGCACATTGGAGTATTTGGCAAGAAACATTTTTAACTAGCTGAATTCCAGAGGAAAGATGTTAAAAGTCTATTATTCTTAATTATATATTCCCTATATGCAATAGTAGGTAGAGATAAATCCTAAAAATAACAGCTCTTGCCTCAACAAAACTGTGTCAGGGAAAAAGATACCCACACAAAAGCTCAAAAAGGCAAAAAGGAAAGAAGCTCAGAAACAACTGGCCATGCTGTTTGAATTACAAAGTTAACTCAGAGGGCAAATCCACATATAGAAAAGTTGGGGTTTTTCATGGCCAAACACAGAGAGCACTGCTTGCAGCAGAACGAAGTCACCTCCCCACAGCTCAAGCACGCAGTTACCCATGTTTCATGCTGACTGAGTACCAATAACAGTGCTATTATCTGAGCAATTGTGTTTGTACTCTTTCTCTGTAAGAAAATATTTCACTTACTGGAATAGAAAACATGGAAACACCCATGAAAAGGTGGGAGACTTTGAAAGAGGCATACATTGCAGTGTCAGAAATACAAAGAAGATAATTTTTAATGTTGCACATTTCTCAACACACTTTCTACTGGTACTTTTGTGTTGGTTGGCTTACAGTGAGAGAGTGAAACAGCTTCAGATCTCTATAAGCAACAATAAATTAATGTGTAGAGAACATTCATTTATTGATATGGTGATGCTCCATAATGGTTTCTTATTTGGCAAATGTTCTTCTCTGCCTATGCTCTTCCTGGCCTGCCTAAAAGCCCCGCTTGCCTGCTCTTTGCTCAGACCAAGGCCTAAAGACCACACTGACACCCAGCTGAAGCTTTCAGCAATGTTTCCCCCTCCCTAGGGCAGTGCCTGCCCTTGCTGAGGCAATATCAAACAAAATTGTAGAGGTAACACTGTACTGCATAGGAATGTGAAACGAAATCATCACTAAACTGATACCACAGAGAAATTAATTTTGGTTCACTTCCTTCCCCATTTATTTCCTGCATCTATTCAAGGCTCAGAGCTTTGGGAATGATTTCAGCACTGAGAATCACAGTGGAAAGCCATTGATTTGGTATGCAATACTGGTTCTTCTGTGGGATGCTTACCTTACCAAAAGCATTTCTAATGATGCTGACAAACTTCAGAGGCAACATAATGTTAAGATATCTGCACTGTTATTTTTTTTTTAATTCCAGTCATCCCAAAGCAACTGCATGGCCAGTCTCATATGCTGAATAATTTCTCAGTTTTGCCTAGCCCATAAACAAATTCTAGACAAACATATACACCAAAGCTCTTTAGTGCCCACTTATTCACCAACAGAATCCTATTCCAGAGTTTTTACTATGATTTTTTAAAAGAGATCAAAATGAAAAATAGAGCATTTTCAACTTGGACTCCTCAAAAATCCAACAGCAACCAAAGATGTCCTCCAACAAAGAAACCGAGTATCCCCTTTCTGCATAAATAGGAATTAGTAGCCTTTACTGACCAGGCAAAGTGCATTTCAACACAACAGCTACAATTTTACTGTACCTTCGGAAAGAATTGTTTCAGTTCCGCAGTTACTGGCCAGCTCCTTTCATCTCTGACCCAGAAGGCACGATTCCACAGCGTGGCAGCATCCAAAACTAACTGTAGAGGCAATAAATCAGTCTAACAGGACTCCAGGAAAACACATTTTATTCAGTAAATAGCACCTTTTGCAAGCCTTCTTTTTCATTATGGAGTTGTATTCCTTGAAGTTACATAGCATATACAACTTAGGAGTGTGTGTACCAGGAGAAGAACGCACCAAATTGTGCTACAAAATACAACGGACATAATTATTGAGCAAAGCCACCTTTAAGCAGTCTTTGCAGCACACTGCATGGAATACATCCATGCTTCTCATCTATCAGAGACTCTGCATATTTGACAATATAGGGAAGAACATATAGGAGCTTTTCAGGCATCTTGGTAATCATGATAAAACCCCAGGCCCTCAAGACATGTTCCTTTGTCTCAACTTGAGGAGCACTATTAATTTGTAAAGCATGTCAAGAAGGATGATTACAGAATCTGTTTTAAAAAGCTATTCCTACATACGAGAGGACCAAGCAAAGTAGCAAAAGTTAAGTAATAAATTACTATTTAAAGTTAATACTTTAGAATTACAGAATCATAGAACGGTTTGGGTCGGAAGGGACCTTAAAGTTCATCTACTTCTGAATCCACTAGACCAGGTTGCTCCAAGCCCCGTCCAACCTGGCCTTTGATACCCAGAATTTCAAATCATTTTCACAGGCTTTGTTCTACTGTCATTTAAAACTTCACAGCAGCTAAGTTTTAAATATTTTGTTTGAAATTTCAAGGCCTTGACAAAACTTCAGACCACTTGGGAACAAGGGGTTGAAAAGAAACAAGGTCCATGTTCACATAAAGGACTGCTCATGTGACAAGAAAAGGGGGAATACCTTTAAACTGACAGAGAGGAGACTAAGATGAGATTTTAGGAAGACGATCTTCCCTGTGAAAGTGGCAAGGCTCTGGCACAGGGTGTCCAGAGGAGCTGTGGCTGCCCCATTCCTGGCAGTGTTCAAGACCAGGATGGACATGGCTTGGAGAAACCTGGTCTAGAGGAAGGTGCCCCTGCCCATGGCAGGGGGAAGGACCTGAATGAGCTTTAAGGTCCCTTCCAATCCAAACCAGTCTGTGATTAATGCTAATTTTTTTTTTTTCCCTAAATATTCCATTAGGTTGGATTTTATTGTGTTTAAAACAATACTATACCATTAGCATCTCCTCTTTGGCAATACAGACTGTAGCTTGGCCAGGCATCATATAAACAGCTGATGGCTCAAAGGACTCACAAAGGCTTGACTCAGGCCACACAGCTTCTCCCTGGTCAGGATACTACAGACTTGTGATCCATTCATCCCCCATGCTTCCAAGAAGATCTGATCTATGCTTCTTGGCTCATGAGAGACAGCCTTTACTTCCATGTGATTTCACAGCCATAAGTAACAAAATCACCAACATAAATTTGTCTGATTAGTGAAAAAATGTCTCTATTCAGCCAGAGAGCCCTTCAGACCAGCTGGTTTCTCAGCCTATCCCCCAGAAGCTAGTGCTGAGCTAGCACTGCTGGGGCAGTTTCCCACAGGAACACTATTACTGCTTGCTCATGGCAAGGAAAGGAGGCCAATACCCCTCTTCTGTGGTGTCTGGCAGCTGCTGGAAAGCACACAAATATCAACTCTCCCTGATGCAAATGGTGAGAGAACACAGAATAAATGCCAATAAACCACCCCTGAAAAGCTACCCTCAATGAAGCAAAAAAAAAAAAAATATTTTTTTTATGCACAAACTGGTGCCAATCCACAGATGTTCCCCTTTCAGCAGTTGCCAGGATAAATTTCCCCTTTGGGCAGACAATCTGAAACCTGAGCCCATCATAAATGAGAATATGCAGCTTTACTTGAGCACAAAGCGAATAAAATCAACCAAGAATTCTGCCCAGGGAAACTAATCATTCTCAGCACCTCTGCAGATACAGTCTATCCCTTTAGCACTGACCTACATACTGCATAGACTGGGTTTCAAAACAACCTGAGAGTTAAATCAAAACTGCTCAACTTCCTGCTCCTTCCAACCTACCAGTTGCATGGTGTCCTGGGTTCAGCAGCAGCAGTCATTTCTCTCCTTCTTAGTAGCTGGTGCAGTGCTGTGTTGTTGACTTTCAGCCTGGGGACAGCACTGATAACACCGATGTTTTCAGTTGCTGCTCAGTAATGTTTACTCTGACCAAGGACTTTCTGAGTCTCATGCTCTGCCAGGGAGGAGGGGAAGCCGGGAGGAAGCAAACACAGGACACCTGACCCAAACTGACCAAAGAGGTATTCCATACCGCAGCACGTCATGCCCACTATATAAAGGAGGGGCAGTTACCTGGAAGGGCTATATAGCTGCTTGGGTCAGGCTGGGTATCAGTCTGCAGGTGGTGAGTGGTTGTATTCTCTTCCCTTGTTATTTCCCGTATCATTATTATTACTGGTGGTAGCATCAGTGGTTTGTGTTGTACCTCAGTTACTGAACTGTTCTTATCTCAACCTGTGGGAGTTACATTCTTTTGATTCTCCTCCCCATCCCCCCTAGAGCAGGGGGAGGAAGAAGAGGGGGAGTGAGTTACCGGCTGGCCTTAAACTACACCACCTGGAGAAGCAATTGCTCCAGGACACTCACAGTTCCCTACACTCATAGAATCACAGAATAGTTTGGGTGTCAAAGCATCACTAGCCAACCCCCCTGCAATGAGCAGGGACATCTTCAACTAGATGAGGTTGCCCATAAATGCTCCTTCACAGCAGAGATCGCCATCACAGGAACTCTTGCATATTTGGGAAGTGTAAGCCCAGAAACATCTTTTATTGCCTGGGTTCTTCCTTACCTTTCAGCCCAATCTTGCATTCACTATATATTCAAAAGGTATTGAGACTTTAAGGCATTTAACAAGAAAATATTGTTGGAACTCAAATACTTTCTTGATTTCTGGGCAAGCAGGATCAGTCTGTTAGCCATTTAAATAGCAAAAAACCAAACCATTCCAAACCCAAAATATTCTGCCACTGCTGCTTGTCTTTTCAGAGACCAAAGTCCATATTCTTTATGAGGCATTGTTACTAAAACAAAATTAATTCCAAGACAGGCCTTATGATAGCTGTGTCATACGTTTTTTGAAAGCCTAGTAATTTCAATCTAACTTAGAGACACTGATGTAAAAACAAAACACTCAAATCAATCAAACACAAAAAAGACAGTTCTTCAATTAACAGCTAAAAATACAAACCATAAGATCTTCATTAATATGAGATGAAAGATAAACAGAATCACAGAACCACTGGAGCTGGAAGGGACAGTTGCAGATGATCCACTCCAATCACTGTGCTGAAATATGGGTCAACTACAGCTTGTTGCTCAGGGCTGAGTCCAGTCAGGTATGAATTACCTCCAACAATGGACACTTCTCATGTAATTTATCAGTGTGAATTTGAATTGGCCCAAATTTTAGGGGCACCATGTCCCTGTTTCAACTGAGGAAACACAATGAAAAGCCTGAAACGTTCATGGTAACCTCCAAACTAGGATCTCAAACTCAAAGATGTAAAAATAACCTGCTGGTCCAAAAAAAACTGTGTTATGGCATGATTTCATTGTAACAGCCAGTCCACACACTCTGCAGAACAGCAAAACTTACTTCCTTACTGCCTTACTTCCTTCATCTTTTTTAAAATCATTTTAGATACCTAAGTAGTAAACATGGCATATATATGAAGGAAGAAGAGGTCAATCTGGTTACATTTTCTCCAGATAAAAACTACACAAGTACAAGACGACTTCTGGAGAAGTCTCCAGGGACACCTTATTGTGGCCTTTCAAAACTTAAAGAGGTCTTATAAGGAAGATGAGGACAGATTTTTTAGCGGGGCCTCTTGTGCCAGGACAAGGGGGAATAGCTTTAAACTGAAAGAGAGGAGATTCAGAGTAGATATAAGGAGAAGTTCTTCCCTGTGAGGTCACTGGCACAGGTTGCCCAGAGAAGCTGTGGCTGTCCCACCCCTGGCAGTGTTCAAGGCCAGGTTGGACAGGGCTTAGAGCAACCTGCTCCAGTGGAAGGTGTCCCTGCCTGTGGCAGAGGCTTGGAACTGGATGAGCTTTAAGGTCCCTTCCAACACAAACCATTCTACAATTCTAATTCTAGTACTCTGGAATTAACTGCAACTTCCGTAACTTACAGCTTTAGGTCGTGTTCCAATCATTTTATTGAAGTGCTGTAAATGTATACTTATTGTCAATACACTGGACTCTGTCAGTTGCAAAGCTACTGTGGTAGCATGCATGTAGTCCTGATTTTTGGGTGGCGACAGTTGTGTTATTCCAGCAAAAACCATCTTAAGTACCCCCAATAACCTATCCTGAAGTACCTATCCTGCCCCTGGCTGCTGCAGTAGCAATTTCACCTACCCTCAGTTAGACTTCTCTACCTCCTTCTGCTTCCAGCTTCACATTCCATAGTACCATCACAGAGTCTTAGAATGGCAGTCTTCATTTACCTAACTAAAACCCACTGCTACCAACGCTTCTTGTATGAACTTCAAATGAGGGCCAGTGGTCCCTGCAAGAAGAATCCACTTACTTTAGCACTAGTTTAATGCCCAACTGCACCAAGCAGCAGACTTAAGCTGATGCTCAAAGAAATTGTATTGCAGCCACCTGCTTTCATGGAGATCCATTCAGAAAAAGGGTTTCTTGGAGAAGGATGTCCCACACAGCACAGAATGACTGTAAAAAAGAACAAACTTTCCAGTTAACCAAAACAAACATGACCAAAGGATTTTTTTTGATGAATTCTGCTACTAGTAGAAGATAGTGAGCATAGGCCAAGGTTAATTAAGTTAACAGAAAGGCTGCTATTTATGAATTTCAAAGAAAGACAAATACAGAATCATAGAATCAACCAGGTTGGAAAAGACCTTTAAGATCATCAAATCCAACCATTACCCCAGGACTGCCAAGACCACCACTAAACCATGTCACTGAGGCAAACTGATCTCCCCTCAAGAACTCCCCTCATGGCTGCTTCCCACTGTGGCCACTCACAGCCATCCACAGTAGTCTACGCTACACAGCTGCCGCCCATACCCCTCATGGCCACAATTCTTGTCCCCTCAAGATCTCCCCTCATGGCTACCTTTCATCCCTTGTGGCTGCCCTTGCACTCCCCTCGTATGTCCCCTCACAACTGCCCCTCACCCTTCATGGCCACTTCAACTCTCCGCTCACGATCTCCCCTTTAATTTTAAGGATCAGCATCTGTCCAGACAAAACACAGAGTCTTGGCTAAACAGTCAACACTGCTAATGAGCGCTGTGGTTTCAGGTTAAAGTAGTTTGGTTTCAGGTTCTATTGAGTGCACAGCACCTCTGTCAACAGCAGAAGCACCACTATAACGCTGGTCCAGCACTGCTTCTGAAGACCCGTTGCTCATACAATGTTTGAGTTACTGTGCTGGGTTCAGCAGTAGCCGTCATTTTTCTCCTTCTTAGTAGCTGGCGCAGTGCTGTGGTTTTGACTTTTGGCTTGGGAACAGCACTGATAACACCAAAGTTTTCAGTTGTTGCAGTAATGTTTACTCTGACCAAGGACTTTCTGAGTCTCATGCTGTGCCAGGGAGGAGGGGAAGCCGGGAGGAGGCAGAGACAGGACACCTGACCCAAACCACCCAAAGAGGTATTCCATACCATAGCACGTCATGCCCAGTATAGAAACTGGGGGGAGTTACCCGGAAGGGTTAGATCACTGCTGAGTATCGGTCGGTGGGTGGTGAGCAGTTGTATTCTCTTCTCTTGTTGTTTCCCCTATCATTATTATTATTGGTGGTAGCAGCAGTGGTTGTGTTATACCTTATTTACTGGACTGTTCTTATCTCAACCCATGGTAGCTGTTGATTTTCTTCCCCACCCCTTCGGGAGCGCGGGGAGGAAGAAGTGGGGGAGTGAGCAAGTGACTGCATGGTTCTGGGTTGCTGGCTGGGCTTAAACCACAACACTTACACACAGAAGTAAGTTAATTTAAAAAGCAAACACCATGCCCTGAGCATTTTTGAACAGTAACAGCCAGACACATCACTCTCAGTAACAGGTCTTCCAAACCAAGAAGTAACAGGTTTTATACCTTAGGGGTATACCCACAGATAGGGATGATTTATCACAATGGATGTAGAGCTATTTTTTTCTAAGGGTCTCTTACGGGCAATGAAATAGTAAAACTTCATGCATTTACCTTTTTCAACATGCCCACGTTCAAAATGAAACAAATATCACCCTAGCAACAAGAAAAGCACAAAGTTAGTGGGGAGAAAGGAACAGTCCTGGTAAATCACTTCATTCTCCTTTCAAACAGTTAACTGCAAAATACATAAAGCTGAAGCACATAAAAATGGCATGTAGCAAACAGTAAAACATAATGGAAGTTTAACTGTTAAATGAATAATAACTCCAGCCAATGCGGCTATGATTTCATGCTTTTCCATTGTAAAAAAAAAAAAGGAGTCCAAACCGATTTCATAATTCCATAGGGAACGAGTTCCACATTTTCAGGATTGCATGGTCACAGGCAGCACCCCCTTCGCTTGTGGCTCTCATCACTGCATGAAAAGCCACAGCATGCCACAGCTTGGACAGTGGCACTTGGGGAACAAGAGAAAATCCACACCACAAACCCAGGGCTAATGAAAAACATCTTTCACATGGCTCATGCATAAGTTTGATCCAGCATTGCACAGCATGGCATAATACGTGGCTCTGCTTCCAGTTTTCCAGAAGCACCCCCATTGCTATTGCTCAGACCCTCTCTTTTTGCAGCCTCTTCACAGCATCAATCCAGCTACTGGGCAACCACAAGCTAAACCTGATTAAGGAGTGGATCCAGCTGAAATATTTTCCATTGATCTAAGTCCATAAAACTGGAGACTACAGGGATGGGAACAGGCAGACACACTGATGCCAACACTTGCCTACGAGCAATGCTCCCAGATATTTACCAGATCACAGGGATATGAAGGCTTGCCCAGAATGACCAGGCCAATGCCATTTGGGGCTCTGGAGTCATCGGCACGGTGCTGCAGGGAACTGCACACCCAGTACCAGACAGATTCTTTTCTTTCTGATTTTATGACCTGGTTTGTCACTGAAACACATGCTGCTACACTGGCAGAGAACAACAGGCAGCTTCTCCCACCCAGATGTGCAGGACAGAAAGGGATATCAATGCAACCAAAACTTTAGAGAGCTTGTGCTTCAACACAATTTCATATCCTCCCAGCTCCTTTCACAGGGATATACAGTGAGGAAAGGATTTGGTCTACCAGACCTAACCAGAGAGAAAAGACAATCCAAGAACACAAAATCTCTGTCCAGTGCTTTCCTTCTTGGTTATAATTTCATAATTCATCTTTTTATTACACTACCTCTTTTGGATTTGTCATGGAATAATGCCTATTGCTTCATCCTTAACTTGCAGAGATAACTAACAGGCAAAATTTACTCTCAGGAGGCTATTTCCCTTCTTATTCCACACTCTTATTCCACCAAAGAAAAGCATTAACTGAAGCCCTAGCAGTCAGACCAAGAGTAATGTTTTGGAAAATTATTTTGTTCCTCTTGTTTAACTACTATTAAATAAATGTGTGCCACAGTCCACCTGCAGTCCCAGAAGAAGATGGATTGTCTATTTGCTACAGTCCCCCGGCTTCTGTGCAAAGAAGAACACCCCTGTGAGAACACATTTTCCTGATGCAGGGAGGCTGAAAGCACACAGTCACAGAGACCCAGTGCACAGCACAGAGTCCTGAGTCACAGCGGACGTTTCATAGGCATCCACCACCATACCCTGATAGTGGAATTTGCTGTAAAAATTGCTGTTAGTTGCAAACATGGACCCTGCATGTAAAGTCTGAAAAACATATGACATCCTATGTGTAACATCTTCTATTAAATACCTGAGGATAAAAGCGTAATAAAATGAAAATTCTATAAAACTTTATTATTTTAATAGTTTCAGTTACTAAGTTCCGTTTTCTGGAGACTTGGCAGGCTTTCCTGGAATAGACCATGATATCTGAAACCTCTTTTGTTCCCTTTTTTTTTTCAGTGTAGCTAGTTGCAACCGTCAATGAACAGTGGCAAAATAGGACTTTTAGAATTAACCCTGAAATCCTGGAAGTGTAGGATGGTCAGAAAAGCAAAGCAGAAGGCTTCAGTCTTCAAGGCAGAGTATCTTTAATCCTGTCTTCATAACTGGATTCCACTGTGTTAACCCACTCATTGCTGACACACTCCAAAAGCACAACAGAAATGATTTTCGGTGCAATACTTCACAAGAGTACAGTGTTCTTGTCATCTATATTAAAACATCTGGGGTGATATTTTCTTTCTATTGGTACCTGCATTAATATTTTTCATTAATTACAAATTATCTGCCCATTGCTGGGAGTACAAATGCTTTTGACCCCATAAATCCAAAGAATTTTGACTAAAATAGAATAAATAAGATCACACAGTGCCCATTTCTTTTTCTTTTTCCTAGCAGCTCGGATGTCTGGACCAAATGCACATTCTAACACTTCTGAAAGGAGATTCTGCTTCATGTAATAGCTGAAGGAATGTTCCACTGTCATTGCTGGGGACGATGCAGATGGCTGTAATGCATTTAAAAAACAACTTGAAAAAACTAGCTCTGGAAGGTTTTTCATGCAGCCACTTTGAAAAACTCTTTTGGATATGTTTAATCTCCAAGCAACACAGTTCTGTGCTACCTAAGCTACTTAAAGCAAAGTCTTCCCAGCAGGAAGAGAGACCAAATATTGGATGGATTAACATGAACTATCATAACGTCATTAAAATTCTGCTTGCTAAAACCTCAGCTTCTCACTTTCCTGAGCCATTCCTTGGTCAGCAATATAGAATAGCAGGTTAGAAGTCCGTCCTGAAAGTGACATGAAGATTCACTCCACTGCATGAGCAGCTCAGCAGTGATCACTAACTTGTTCCACAGACACTGAAGGCAGACCCTTTGGTATTTCAATTCATGCCATGCTGTTCAAGCAGCCAAACTGACTCCAAAACCAGAAACCTGGCTCAACCCACATGTTTTTATGCATGCCCACCACCAAAACACATGAACATAAGGAATGGGATAGAAACTCTGCTCTCATTCATCTGACATTAGATATCTCTGCTTTATCTAGTACAACTGAGGAGTAAACCCAAAGAAAATAAGCATGAAACTAGGATGGAAGGATGAAAGAAGCAGCTTTTCCCTCTGAGACAGACTTGGATCAATGAGTAAGTATCATACTGCTGTTGAAGCTCCTATACCTTTTCACAGAGGATGCAACACTGACTAAGCAAATATCACTAAAAGGGCCATGTTTATTCTCAGGAGCCTGAAGCTGGTCCTGCCTGGCCCTGACAGGCTCACTTGGAGACTTTCTCACTTGCTGTGGAAGCAGAAAGTTCACAGGCAGCCCACAAGCCACAGCCCAAACCCCTGCTTTTCATTCATGCCTTGCAGTATTGTGGCTGAACTTAGTCATCATGCTCCACGGAATTAAACCACAGATGATCTGAATAAAATACACCAAAAAAAAAAACCCAACCAAACACACAAAAAGGTAAAACTATGACAATGTGTGGCTTAAATTGAGAAATATCAGGATTTTTATTGTAATCAATGTAAATTCTCTGTTAAGTATAGCAGTCCTAACAGATCAACTTATTTGATCATTATCAGAAATGCACAAGAGGACCAGAGACCTTTAAACAAACCTATAGAATCTAAGAGGAAAGAAATCAAGCTGCTGTTGCTGGAATTTAATAAAGCTCTATAGAAATTATAAAGCCTTGACAAATCAAATAATAAGTAATACTGTGTCAGGTTTGAATACCACTTTAGAAAACCTTATCCTAAGGATCTAATTCTACCAAAGTTGCTTTAGCAATGACCATATGCAGGAAAGCTTGTAAATTTCTCTGAATGCTAAAAGCCTTCTCAAATGAGAATCCATAAGGGAATGTGTTTCCAGCACACACGAGAGATAGGTAGAAAACACTGTTGTCCATTTTTGATCTGCCATTCAACCTTATACTTCTCATGGACTAAGAGGAAGAATGTTAGAGTAAAGCAGGATTGCTGATGGCTCACATGTTGGGAACACTTCTGATAAAAAGGGCCTCTTACTGAGTAGTTGGGGATGTGGTTTTAGCAAAGAGAAGCAACATGCTTGTAGATGCTGGAAGCTAACACGCCTCTCTAACATGGTTTTCCACACTCAGAAGCAAGCCTCCTTCCAGTTAGCCAGTCCAAATAAAACATAGATAAAAAGACTGCTGTGTAGAAATCTCTCCCAAGTATAGTAAAACCCCAAAGATTTTTGTTATAGGGAGAGGAAAAGGAAACTACAATAAGCATATGCTTCATGCTCCATCAAAGACAGTGATAACACCAGTGCGGGTTCAAGCTTTCTGCTGGTGTAGAGTCTGCTACATCAACTGCTGTGCAGCACTGCTGGCTGCTTTGGGGTTGGAGGCACAAAGACCTGCTTCTGTAGTCCTGCAACAAAATGCCCATCACCTTTGAAAGGTCTCTGTGCTGTGTAAGGAACATGGATATGCCATGTCTCCAAATACCACTCTGTGGCTTTACGGGAAATTATTAAGTCACTTTGTAAATAAACACACCTGATTTCTGAAGTAGCAGAGAAACAGAATATTTGTATTAACTTGTAAATAAATTCCACTACAACATTGTATCAAGGATATAATGTTGAGTGTGATTCTACAAAAACAGCCCTTGGGTCTCGAAATATGTTTGAAGTTCCTCACCAGCTCACAGCTCTGTTCTAGCTTCATCATCGATCACAGCTCAGTGACCCAGTGCCGATGTGTGTGGACAGACTATAGACAGATCCACAGAGCGGGCATCAGCTCTGCCCTGATTTTCCTACCATTTCCAAACAATCTGGCAGCATGTATTTCTGGGCACTGAGCAGCACGGTGTCACCTGGGCTGGCCCAGTTTTAACTATCTTATGAAAATACCATTATCATATTTTCCAGGCTTTACTCTAGCTGATCCTAAGAGCAGCTAAGTTTCCACATAAAACAAATAGTACTTTCTCTTTGTACACTGCCAGTCCTTGCAAATTGTACACCCAAGAGCATAAGTGCTTAAGCAATAGAGAGTCATTCATCTAAATCTGAGGAGAAAGGCATCATTTCCTGTAAACCTTTCAATGTCTAACCTTGTGTTTGTGTCAGCATCAGGATAAATAGAAGCATCAATCTCCCTAAACATACAAGTAGTTTGCATCAAAGCAGCTTGATTTTTATTTTTTTTTTCTATCTGAAGGCGGACACAGAAATTACTACTTATAAGATGACAAGAGTCATTTTTTCCTGGATACCTGAGAGAAATCAATATGACGAAATAAAGACCAGCCCCATAGTACCTACTACAGGCTAAGAAAGTTGGGGCTGTTCAGCCTGGAGAAGAGATGTTCCATGGAGATCTTAGAGTAGCCTTCCAGTAATTGAAAGTGGCCTGCAGGATGCTGGAGAGGCACTCTTCATCAGGGACTGTAGCGATACAACAAGGGGTGATGGGTTTAGACTGAAATGGGGGAAGTTCAGGTTAGGAAGTAAGGAAGAAGTTTTTTACTGTGAGGGTGGTGAGGCACTGGCACAGGTTGCCCAAAGAAGTGGCAAATCCTCCATTCCTGGCAGTATTCAAAGCCAGGATGGACAGAGCCTTGGGTGACATGGTCTAATGTGAGGCACCCTTGTCCATGGCAGGGGATTGGAACTAGATGATTTTAAGGTTCTTTCCAACCTAAACCATCTACTCTCTAAAGGTCCTGTTCCCAACAAACCTTGAACTTCTGGTTGACTTCGCTTTTTGGAGGATGCTGAGCTCAGGAAGCTTAGAGTTTTATTTTAAACAGCTCTTAAACCAGCCATGCATCATACTAAGAAGAGTGGGGGAGATTGCTGACCTCGGGTGAGATAAAACGGCAGTTTAATTGTCGAGGGCATCTTGCACTTCCCAAACAGAAAGGGGAGGGAGAGGTCATCCTTGGCCTCTCCCACCTTTGTTTTCAGAAGATACCAATTTGCTTCCAAAGCACCATACAATCTCACTTTCCTGCTGGGCTCCAGCTCTAGCAACAGGGTGGAAGAAGTGGTGGCTGAGCATAAGCAGCAGAGGTGGCACTGCCATTGGTCATATCATGACTGCTCTACCAGTGAGGGTGTGTTCCAGTAACAGTTAGGAACCTAGAGCTGGGATCTTTCACAGGGGGAAAGTTGTTACACAAAGGCAGGATATCATGGCCAGTGTTTCATTTCAAACGGAACATATTTTTCTAAGAAATAACTGAATCACTGGGGAATGCTGGCATTAAGTCAGAACATGAGATTCATGGAATGTTTGCCAGTCCTAGCAGTAATTCAAGTGAGGGCCAGGTTTGGCATATCAAATGATTGTTTCTCAGTTTGATAATAGTAGTGAAAATGAAAATTGGTGCATCAAGTCAGAACCTGGCAACTGTTTCCATGATCCTGATAGAACAGACTTCTTCATGATCTGTGAATGCAATGCATGCTGGAAAAAGCAAACAAGCTTGCATCTTATCCCACCTCCAGTTCTGACGCAGAAAAATTAAAGACCTCCCATGTTTTCTTATTTGAAAAGATAGGAGGGAAGGAAGCAGACTGAAAAAAATAGGTACAAACAAGACTGGGGCCCATTTTGAGTTTAATGACTCTAAAACTAAGTGTTTTGCAGAGATGAAAAGCATACTACCAGGTTACCTAATGCAGTTTGCATGCAGTAATGATACAGTTGCCAGCATGTAGCAGAGTGGATGAAAGACTCAAAGAAATACTCCTTGCTTCCTCTCTGAGTGCCTGCATGCAACACTAGAGACATCTCCATACAGCTATAGTACAAATTCAGAATGGATATTCCAGCGCCTGTCAAACACTGGGTTCACAAGAAGCACAGAAAGACAAGAACACAGCATGGACTTGGACCCAGCTAATGGAAATCCTCTTAGGGTTTAATGAGGCTTCCTGGGATTGAATTTCCAATACATGAAAGTGAACTACAGAAGACAAAAAGTAGGTGTCAGAAATATTAACTGTCTTTTTTCTATCAGAAAGCTATCCAATCCCTTTCAGAAGAGTTTGTCAACATTGACAGGAATTCAAATCAGGTCCATCTGCAACTATTTTCAAGTAAGAAACAAACACCTGATTCAGAATCAGATATGTAAGACTTCATTCAGATGCCAGTCTGCAGGGATTGCTGTGTATTTACAGGGAACTTCATGAGGACATCCTAAGAAGCTATTGCCCACAGGTGAGACAAAATAACCATCAGTTAATAATAACCATTCTCATTTTGGAACAAATGTCTAAAAAGAAAACTAAAAGTAAACTAAACCCCATCCTCAGTTCCATTCTCTTCCTTATCTAGAGTGTGGTTAAAGCAAATACATTTTATTTCGCACTTACCATGAGCTAGGAGGGTGCATGCTGTGAGTTGTGACATTTCATCCTCCTCAACAATTCCCGTCTCTGTTTTCACATAAGCATTCCCCAAGAGCCTCCTGCAGTCATCCACCTTGCTTTGGAAAGAAATGTTATTGTCAAACATTGCTATATGATACTGAAACTTACTCACAAGGCTAGGCACAGGAGTGCACATGGCTGGCTCACAGGCATTGCTCAAACCCAACTTGTGTTGAGTTTCCAGGATGTGAACAGCCAGGTTTCTCTCTTATACCTCTGATCTCCTTCAGACAGCTGAAATCCTGCCTTTGAAGTGTAATGACGCACAAGATATGGTTGTCACCAACAGGTCTTTCTTTTGATCTCAAAGACCTAGAGGTGAGATTGAAGTGGATGCTGCAATGCAACAAAATGACTTTCTGAGCTTGTTTTTCACTTGCATAGTCAGATCAATGCTAGATTCCAGTGACGGGTGGCCTTGTCCAACCCTACATTCCCTCTGAGATAAAAGCAGGCATCGACTTTGGCTTTCAAAATACACAGATGGAACTGACCAGATGCTGCCAGTCGAGGTGCTGCAAGGAATAAAGCACAAATGAGACAGAATTGAATTCTGTTGCTCATTCACACCCAGGCACAAGAAAACTCCCTATCCGGACATGATGCCTTATTAATCTGGAACAGACAACTGTGACCAGAATTTCATTTCAGTATTCAAAAAGGGACACAGCACTAATGATTTACAAAATGAGCTTAATGAAGATACACATTTGGTTACAGCTGCTGCTAAGATTAGACTGGAAGGAGTCCAAAAACCAGGAGGAAGTGAGAGCATTAGTAAATTAGAAGGGAGATCAAGTGTTTGCTTCTGCAAAGAAACCCCAGCCCTGAAATCCAGAATATTTAATCTCATCTACCAATCGCTCTTCTAGACCAGTGGAAGGCACCTATCAAAACCCACCTGGAGTCTTCGCAGACCAGAAAAGAGCCATCGCAGGTTTTCCATTTCCTTCTTGAAGTGAGCCAGCAAATAAAAGAAGTGCTCGTGCTCAAGGTAGCTGCTCACAACAGCCACAAAGATTTCAGAGCTGAGTACACTTTAAAAATTGGAGACTTTTTAGAGTGAAGAGGAATATCACTTACCAAGATTTGTACAGATGGAGCGCTGCATGTTGTGTGGGAGGATTGGGGTCAATCTTGTTAGACATAATAGGACTTTATTCATAATGGATGAAAAGATTCAGGTCTTGCTGCTACGTGAGAAGTTTGGTTCTGCTGCAGTTTAAGCAAACGTACAGGACTTGCAGAAGCGTGAGTAAGACTGCTGAGACAAACTGGTTGGCAAATTGCAAAATGCTGCTGGAATATTTGGAAGATTCCACTCAATCTGGTTGATGTCTTCAAAACATAAATACTGTTTCCACTATGAAATGTAATAAATATCAACAGCTGTTAGCTTATCTAAGAATTATTGAGGTTATCAATCCTTATCATCAAGGCATAATCTTATCACTAGCTGGGATCAGAAAGAAATCCCCTCTGCTCCAGCCCCATCACGGCTGTAGTGTTAGAAAATTAACAGTATATTGAGGAAAGGTGCATTAAAACCTTGCTTTAAAGCATCCAAAACTAGAATGATAGGACTGACGGGAAAATTGTCTGTTCTACTACTGCAACTCTTCCTGAACCACAGGATGCACAACTTTGGTCCAAGGCCTTCAGAGATATCTGGATTACAGCACATCACCATTGCTGCCATTATGCTCCAAATAAAGCACCTGAGTAGTCTAACAAATAAAAGGCACCTTTTTTTTGAGATGAGATGCTCATGTCAAAGAAGTAAAAGGGAATGAGAGACAGCAAGTATTCAGCCCACATGAATTATTTTAATAATGAAACTGATGGAGAAAAACACAATAAAAATGATGCAAAGGACTTTTCCAAATGTTTCTTTGAAAGAATTTGTACACAGCCAAAAAATACTGGTTCTACACTAGGCTCCTACACCAGTCTTTTCTTTTTTCTTATTTTTCTAAAGATTTGATTGGTTCTTTTAAATTTTAAAGTTTTTTATAAGACAGAGAACATGCTTTGCCTAGGACTTTCCCTCTACAACTCTGATAAGTACGTGTTCAATGTTTTACCATTATTTTAAAGTATATTAGGTTTTAGAATCTTCAGACTTTGCATAACTAAACACTTGCAAGACTCTACCAAATGCCTGATAAGGCAGTGTACCTGTTAACAGCTGAATTGTCTGCAAAGAGACCATATGGGAAAAGTCATCCCAGTAGAACTGAAAAATATCTATTTGATCATCTGTCCTGGGTTCAGCAGCAGCAGTCATTTTTCTCCTTCTTACTAGCTGGTGCAGTGCTGTGTTTTTGACTTTAGCCTAAGAACAACACTGATAACACACCAATGTTTCTAGTTGTTGCTAAGTAATGCTTACCCTGATCAAGGACTTTTCAGTCTCATGCTGTGCCAGGGAAGAGGGGAAGCCGGGAGGAAGCAGAGACAGGACACCTGACCCAAACTGACCAAAGAGGTATTCCATACCATAGCATGTCATGCCCAGTATATAAACTGGGGGCAGTCACCTGGAAGGCCCAGATCACTGCTTGGGTCAGGCTGGGTATCAGTCTGTGGGTGGTGAGTGGTTGTATTCTCTTCCCTTGTTATTTCCCTTATCATTGTTATTATTGCTGGTAGCAGCAGTGGTTTGTGCTATACCTTAGTTACTGGAGTGTTCTTATCTCAACCTGTGGGAGTCACATTCTTTTAATTCTCCTCCCCATCCCCCCGGGAGTGGAGGGAGAGGAAGAGGGGAAGTGAGTGAGCAACTGCATGGTTCTGAGTTACTGGCTGGACTTAAACCACAACACCATCTCACTGCTGCTCATCTGCACTCAATATCAAAGGATCAACTTCAGCCCTTTTTTCCAAACGTATAATAGAAATATTCTAAATATTTCAACTCCACATTCTCAAGGTAGGAAAAGCTGTGGTAAGGTTGATTCTTTAAAGCATCATCTCGTAGAAGTTATTGCTGTCACGTATTCCCGTCAAGTTCCATGAATTTTAGACAACTGAAAGGAGCAATTTGAAAAGACAAAAATTGCTTGAGAGACAAAATTGAAGACAAAATGTAAATCTTCCAGTTTGCTTTCAGCTGTTTAAATTCTTGAATTTTCATTTGCAATGAGAGTTACAGAATCCCAGATTGGTTTGGGGTGGGAGGAAGCTTAAAGATCACCCAGTTCCAACCCCCTGCCATGGGCAGGGATACCTTGCACTAGACCAGATTTCTCCAAGACCTGTCCAGCCTGGCCTTGAACACTGACAGGGATGGGGCAGCCACAGTTTCTCTGGGCAACCTTACATACGTTTTATTTTTTGAACCATACTAAAACTATAGTTCACTAAAATGCTGGTTCAGTTTGTCTTCACGTTCTCCTTTAATTCTTGTCGTGGTTTAAGCCATAAATCAGCCACGCAGTTTGTTCACTCACTTCTCCCTTTTTTCTTCCCTCTGCTCCTGGAGGGATGGGAAGGAGAATCGAAAGAATGCAACTCCCACAGGTTGAGATAA
>JANRGW010020788.1:0-31779 GCA_024733675.1 Psilopsiagon aymara
ATTTGCAGCTACTCTAACCCCTGTGGCTACTCAAACTCTCGTGACAGGCACTGCAGCTGCACAAACCCCAGCAACAGATGATGCAGCTGAACCAGAGAGTGCGAGTATCAGTCGCACCATGTGCAAGAAGAAATATACATGAGAGACAACTCTCATTTAGTAAAGGAGATTGAAGGAGGCCCATCACAGCAACAGGAAGAAGAGGCAGAAGCAACATCGCAATCCCTATCCCTGAGTGAGCTGCATGATATGTGAAAATATTTCAGCCATTGTCTGGTTGAGCACATTATTGCCTGGCTGCTCCCATGCTGGGATAAAAGGGCTAGTAGCCTGGAATCAGAGGGTAGGGAAGCCAAGCAGCTGGGATCATTTTCTAAGGAAAGGGAATTGACAAAGCAACTGGGACAGGGACACAAGTCCTCAGCTTCTGGAAGCCACTCCTGTCAAGCGTGAAGGATACGTATCACTTCAAGGAAGAGGTTATATGTCACCCAGGCAAGTGGACCACAATGGGGAGATATCCAGTACCTGTGGAAACTAGTTGTGAGATTATTTATTATAACCTGAAGAACATGCAGCTACCCACAGATCGAGATGAAGTCCAATGCACACAACTCACGTGTCAGAAATATGTACAGAGCACTTCATCACTACATGCTAACTCATTGGCAGTAATGACCTGAAGAGACAAAAAGTGGCTCACCAGCTCCAGCAATACAAAGAAAATCTCTCTTCCTCCCTATGGATTTGCATCTTGGCTGTGTATTTAAATGAAAAATGTTTGAAGATAGAAAAGCATTCCATTTTGATATTTTTGAAAAAGCCAGGCCCAGATCTTTGGATTTGAAACTGTTTAAAATTTTGAACTGAGAAACAAGCATAGATTATAAAAAAAAAAAAAATGTTCATATTATAACGAAACATTTCAGAATTAAAACACATGCCTATTTCTACTCCAACAGATGAGGTTTCAGAGGCTGGAACACAGGGAAGATGTTGCACTCCAGTCACTTAGACTTGACTCAAAATTTCTGAGATAAGCTGATGTTTCTGTTCTTCACAAAACAGTCTTTAAAAGTGGCAGCGCCGTATGTAGGGATAGGTTGTGATGTTTTCACACTGCATTTTTCCATGTTACTGCTCTGCCCTCTCCTGGGACAGCCAGGATGCTGCTGAGGCAGCCCACAGCAGGTGATGGCATGACCAAAGCAAATCATGCAGTAGAAATGTACTATTTTGCACACAAGTCCCACTCTGAATCACTGCATATCAAGTGAATCACTGAACATCAAGTAGGAGAAGAACAAACAATCTAAAACCCAAGACAGTTTGAGTACACATCTGCTATTTACAGTCTCATTCTAATTAATACATTTAAAAGAAGTGCTATTTTTTGTTTTGATTTTTAAATCCATTGTAACACCTTTTGTTTTTCAGTTACATTATCTGAATATTTTCTTTAAAATTTTAAACTAAAATAAATAAATAAAAATAAAAAAAAGAATTAGTAGATATAAATTGATGAGGATTTTTAAGCAGATGATATGTATTTTTTTAAACCCAAAACTGTATGTTGACCATTTACGGGTTGGTTTTGACTGACATTTATCCTTTTTTTTTACTTTCTTTTCAGTGGAAAGAGGAATTTCTGGGTAATTTCTGATCAATCACTGATTGCTGCCCACCATCACGTGTAACAGTTCAAGGAAACTCAAGTGTAGCATTTTGAAATGAGAATGCTTGAGTCTGAAATACATTATCAGAACCTAAAATAATCTCCTGTTTCCAAAGCTGCTGAATGCTTCAATAGTATTTTTGGGGAAAAATAACCCCAAATCAATTCAGAGTTGATTGAAAGCCTAAAAAGCAAATAAAGCACCCTAATTTGAAATTGTCTTTTTACATGCATGAAAACTTTTAACCAATTGAAAGCAAGGTCAGAAGTTCACATAACTACCAGCTACTTTTTAAAATGAAAACACTCTTTTCGTGGTAACTGCTTTCTGAGGGGCCAGTCAGTGTCTTTTGATCTGTCCTTTGTACAGGTTGAAAAGCATTCTATTAATAACACTTGACTACCTGTCACTTTACAGCACCAGTATCCATCAGACAAAATGTATACAACTACTTCAATTACACGATACCAGAACAAAAGTTACAAAAATAAAGTGTTTCAGGGACAACATGCTATTTTAATTGACAAGATCTCCATAGCAGATTATATGTTCTATAGGTGAGACAGATCTCTTGGCCTTGTGAATTTTGATCTACACTTTGTAAAAAAGTAGGGGCCAAGAACTTCAACAAAAGCTCATCAGCAATTCATTAAGGCACAGCATAAGTACACTTCATGAATTGTTCATTTGCCTTTTAGTTAATGTGATGACCTGTTGTACTGAGGATAAGTTATTAATGAAATAGGATGATTGGATTAAGCTAATTACTTGCTTAGAAATGACATTTGTACATAGATTCTTTGGCCTTGCCAGGATGAATTACATAATTTAAATGGTGGGGTTTACATTCTATTTCACTACTTCCAAAATCATATTTTACCTGATAGATGAGATCACGAAAATTGTGACCAAAAAATAAGTCACATAATACACTACTTCTGTGAAACAGACTCTATACCAAGAATCACACTCTAATTAACCTAGCCTGATAAGCCTAGGCGGAGGATATAAGAATAATTATAATAATGGGTATGATCAGATTATTTACCAGAACCAATATTCTAGCAGATAGATAAAGAATATAGGACTTCAGTTTCATATTGAAAATAATTTACCTATAAAAAGGCTGCAGTATGAAGCGTTTCTTACTTCTGCTGAATTTTACTGGTAAAGCTGGTTCAGAAAGTAGAAGGCTTTATTACAGCGTATCTGCTGGGGACTCTGAACAGGCTAGAAATTCCCACTGGGCATGCTCCCCATCTGCTTTTTTTTACTCTGTGTTCATGAAATGGGCAGTTAATGGCTCTCTGGGCAGGAAAGTACAAGGCTGGTAGCTGTTTCAAGTGTAATCCCACACCTGACACAAGCCAAATGAGAACATATTTCTGTGGTACATCTCTACCTGCACTGTATATCCCATTATCTTAATCCACCCTGACAATTTTGCCACTGCTTCTGATAGGCTGACAAGAACCACTGAATGGAGAAGATAGGATCCATAATCAATGTATCATCAGCACAATCATGATAGCAACTGTCTTAGAAACCTGTGGGATTACAGTCAAGAGAGGCAAAATGAGTTTGAAGGGGTGGAAAGAATAGGAGGAAAAGAGATAACACACTGCAAAGGAAGAGAAAGGAATAAAAGAAATAGAAGCAGCTGGAAAAAGACAAAGACATGTCAGAAGCAACACATACTGGCCATTGCTGTGACACCCCAAACTGGCCCATTCCTGAAAAACCTGTGCTGGAAGGGATAACTGCCATGGGTAGTGTTTTGAGTAATTTCTGTCCTTGGACTAATTTTAAGGTGAAAGGAGCTCAAGAAGTGAATAAACTTTTCTTGTGATGGTTAAGCACAGCTCAACAGACAGTAGTCCTGACCTCTCTTCCCAGCCTGAGGCTTAGGGGAAGTCAGGTGCCAGGGTACAGCTCTGTCATGGTTTAAACAGCTTAAACCACTGTTCCTTCAGAGATCTACCCCTCATCTCCAGTGCTCTCTGCTGGGATTTGCTCACTGTTGTACACAGAGCACAGGCATACAGCTTGTCCTACAGTTTCATGACATGGACTTCCTTTTCCTTCTGTAGCTCAGCAGCCTTGCACAGCAGTTTAGATTCCAAGTCATGACATGATTCCAGTGCAAACTGAAAGGCAAGCATTAGTAGTAGTAAAACTGTGCTACTGAGTTGGAGAACCCAGTTTCTTAAAATGACATTGCCTTTCCTTCAGGTCACCTGCAGCTTACAGCTAAATTAACAACCTCTGGTATTTTAAATGCTAATGTTGGGCATAAAAATAGGAATATCATCCAGTATTCATTTCCATGCATACTTATACATATTTCTTCCTCAGTGTAGCAGCAGAAAATAGCGGGATTTTAATGTTTCAACCAAGCTGAAACCATCTCTGTGTTACACTCATCAAAGTTACTTGAAATTATACTCACAAGCAGGAGTTATACCTGAAAGGAATTTCAACAAATTTTTCTTTGTCACAGGGTAGAATCTGAGCCTTTGTACACACAGACAGCTAAGAAATACCCTTTCTTGCCTCAAAATCTTGTGCTCTTTTCCTAATAAATAAATAATGTTAGTTTTATCTATTTTAGTTTGCCTTTCTTTCCTGAAAGCTCAGTTCTTTTAAAAAGACTTGCTCTTTCCTTTGGTATTAACCAGGAATTACATGTCACCTCATTTATCTTTTCTGTACGACATATTTATGCCTCTACTTGCAGACTCTGATACATATGATCTGGAAGAAGTCTTACATGAAAGCTTGTGTTCTGCTTCTCTTGTAAGATGTTTGTTTATAGCCTAGCTAATGTGAAAGCAATTTATCAAGCTTGTCAGAGGGTTTTTCTGTTACATCTAAACAAGAATCAATTCACAACTGAATGATAAGCTAGTAGTGTTAAGTATATAAACTTAGTGAAAATTATTACAAAATAGGATACTGCAGATCGCAGTTAGAAACATGGAAAATGTCAAGCAATTATGTTTGATACAGCTAAACTCTGAAGATGTTTTGAATGTTAGCTTGCTGGACTCAATTTCTCCTGAAAGGAAAAGGGCTTTCTTTAATAAATATTGCCTTTACAATTGAAGTTAAAACTTTAAGTAATTAGCATGATTTTTCTCGCTGTTTCTAACTATTTTTTATAGCACAGTACCACCTAGAGGCTCTCTTTTTTTTCTGTGTGCTGTTTATGTGAAAAGTAGGAAGCAAAACTTCAAACTCTTTCATTAGCATAGATAAGATATACAGCAATGAGACAGGAAAAAGAGCCCAAAGATTGGGAGGGTGGTGTTCCTTCAGAAAAAGAAGACAAAAAAAGTTGATCTCAGAGAACAGAATCCAAGTTTCTTCAGCCATTACATTTCTCCAGTACAACAAACAGCCACTCAAGCTGATGAAAAAATGAATTTAAATCTAAAATATATTTACTTTCCAGTCCTTTATGTTTCATGCTATGCCATGTCATTTGAAAAAAGTTTCTGCAACTACTTCCTACCCCAGATGCATCACAGAATAGGTGCAGATTTTTCTCTCTGGCAGAGTTCTATGCTCCCTCACTCTCATTCATGAATGCATTTTCAACCCAGAAATAAAAGGCATGATCACTTCTGCAACACAATTTTCTTTAATTATGCCAGGTAATTTTTTTCTCTCTGAATTACTCAATGAAATCATTAATATCCGCCATAGAGAATACTCATTCTGAAGCAAACCATCTTGTTATCCAAGAGTCTAATTCTTTTCACAGACACCAAAAATCACCAGATTAAAAAAAAAAAAAAAAGTTTAATCCTTACCAGCATAACTTTCTGTATGCCATATATAGCATATGTCGTGTTTCCTGATCATTTATGCTATTTGCAGCTTCTGAAATGTCCTGGAAGCTACAGAAAAAGATAGATAGGACTGGAATGATTCTATTTAGTGGTCACTGCTGATAATCCAGGAGGACAAGGCCTCTGAAGATTATTGCCTCCATTAAAGGGAAGTAGGTGCAGTGTATCTGGCCTCCTCACTTGCAAGATTCTCACCCATGCCCTCCATCTTCTCTGCACAAAAGGAAAAAACATTATTCATGATCACAAAAGTACTGAAGGGCATTATTTCAGAAGGGAACACAACCCAATGTAATTAAGCAAAATACAGTTTAAGTAAAATACTGAATAATCTTTCCTGTGATTACATTTTTTTTTTATTGATGGGTGTATGATTACTATATTAAAGATAATTTTTCTATTTCTAATGTGATATGAAGTTCTTCCTAGGAACTTCAAATGAGATATGTGTCTTCTAAATTGCCTTTTAATAATCAGGGACCAGATTTTTATTTATTCCTATTTGCTAATCTGGTAGTGGGTTGTCAGGAACATGAAATAGAAAAATTAGTTAGCTTGTTATATTTTCTCAAATATTTGTTAACTCCCCGTTATTGCATTTCAGCAATCTGCATTGTCAGGCTCTCTTCTGTATCTTCCAGGCAGGAAGTCATATGCATATAACAATTTCATGGACAGGAAACATGATAACATGCAATTGTATTGTTACAAGTAGGGCTCTAATCCAGGCAACAAGAGTTCTTGGGGTTGTAGATTGCTTTAAGGGTAGTATTTTCAAAACCAGCTATTAACTCTCCTCTCTTTATGGTCTAAACTTGACACTCTGAATCTTTCCTATTTGAATACTGCTCATACTGCAACAGAAAGATTTAATATTTGTGGGTATTTTATTAGGTTTTCTGGATTCTCACTGTCCAAACTGCCAAGGGATCTTCAGGGAAGCTGGTAATTTATTGTACCTTATAAAGCAGTTTCTGTGATCCAATAATATCAGTATAATATCAGTATAATATTATTCAATATTATCTGCTTTTAAGTGAAGCTTGCACAGGCATGTAAAACTCACCCCAGTGTGAACTGAAAGTCTCATAAATGGATAGTATAATCTGTTTATATAGAAGCAAGAAAAAAGACCAAGCAATTATTTGATGTTATTTCATCAAACTTTTAGCTCATAAAAACCAGTGTATTTTCCCTGGGTCTTTACAGAATACTGCATGAATATAGTGACAACCTAAAAATGGAATGCCCAATAAATAAAGTCTAAAGTAGCTTAATGTTTCCCAGAGTAGTGTTACTATTAGTTATGCAGGAATATAAATTATATCAAAACTTGTAGCATAGTCACAGCTAATGTTAGAATAAGTATCTTAGAGATAATTTAAGAGAATAATTTAGTTATGAGGTGTTCAAGTGTTCCTTTCTAGTTCTACCTATGATTTTCTCTGAAGAACTCAATATATCAGACAAACAGCTGAAAAAGTTACAGTTGAGCCTTGGAAAATTAAAGCACATTCAATGGAGCCAAGTATTCTTATGTGGGCTACCTTATCCATTATTTCTCCACAACCACATAACTTACTGCATATGCTCTCTTAAAATAAAGGAGTTTTTAACTTTAGCTGAACGCATAACTCAGGCACATGCACAGTATCACCAGCTCTTCCTGCCATATACATTCAAAGTTCAGGCCAAAAATTAAGGTAACTCTCTAGCTGCATGGTGACATGGTTTTGATTACGATATACTAACATAACTCGTTAAGCTAGCAAACAAAACAATACCAGTGTTGTTTGTGATGAAAAGTATACTATCCCTAATGAGAAAATAGATAATGCAAATAGTTTCTGCTTTTTAAATATTTTTTTAATTATTAGAATTGCTAAAAATCTTATTTTTCTCACTTAAAATAATAAAAACAAAGTTAAGAAAAAAGGTGAGACAGAATTTTTCATTACATTTTGATGTTATTCACACAGTTGTGATTTAAAAGATATACTATGTTTGTTAGGTACCATGCTAGTTTTTTTGAGAATGAAAGCAAAGAAGAGGATGTAATATCAAAACAGAAATTATTCTTCCTTATGGCTGATTCAAAGTGCTGAGTTGGCACATGGATAGTTCTAACAAATTTCTATAAACATGCTAGCTAATATTATCTCATTCTAATCATGTCATGAAGGTTAGGTAACTTTAAAATTATCCTTAAATGAAGACTGAACAAATAAAAGAAAACACCACAACTCAACTAAAACTGATGGGGTTTTAGGAATAGATTATTATTTCCTATTCCCAGCAGATTGGTATTTTTAACATTATAACACTAACTAAGCTTACTATTATTCTTCTGATTACCAGAAAATCACATGAAAAGAGTTTGGATCCAGTGGAACTCTCACTACCACCCTCCATCTATTTCAGGATATTAGCTAAGTATATTAGATAAATACTGAGCAATAGCAAACATCAGAATGCTAATTTCAATATTCTTACTATCAAATAAACCCCATGCTTATTTAAAGTGAAATGAAATAGTTCCCTATGACGGGAAATGCTCTGAAAACTTACATAATTATGACCTTTTAGTATGTTGAGCAGTGAGATTTTATACAGGTCTATTTATGCACATATAATAGATATTAAGAAGATGCACAATACATATAAATATCATACACATACATTATATATGCTGGGGAGGTACTCTTTGTTAGGGACTGTAGTGATAGGACAAGGGATAACGGGTTCAAACTTAAACAGGGGAAGTTTAGATTGGATATAAGGAAGAAATTCTTTACTCCTACTCATTAGGGTGGTGAGGCACTGGAATGGGTTGCCCAGGGAAGTTGTGAATGCTCCAGTGCTGATGGTGTTCAAGGCCAGGCTGGACTGAGCCTTGGGTGGCATGATTTAGTGGGAGGTATCACTGCCATGGCAGGGGGGGTTGGTACTGGATGATCTTAAGGCCCTTTCCATCTCTAACTATTCTATGATTCTATATATGTGCGTCCACGCGTATCAAGAACATATACCATGTACATGTATATAAACACATTTTGATTATAATAAACCCCTCATATTATAATTAGAAAAAGAAACAAAGTAGCTTGAAAGCCCTCTTTGATGGCAACAGATTTAATTGCATTTTCCTAACCAGGTGTCCAACCAAGAAACTGAAACACTGAAAGAATACCCCCAAAGAGGAGCTTTTTAATTAAGTCTGTAGCTTTCTGAGAGGCTTCTGAAAGCTTCTGAAATGTTGTCTGAATATTAGTATTGCCCAGATGAGAACAAGCTTGCCTTCGCACAGCAGGTCTTCCTCAAATGGCTTTGTAAAAAGCTTTGTGAAGATTTAAGTAGAACTGTCTGGTATATTCCTGTATGTATGTCTGGCTTCCACGTTCTCTCAGTCCAGAAAATGTCATTTCTGTGGTAAAGCTTTAATAAATAAATTTACCTTGGATACAGAAAGACCTGAGAAGCCCATTTCCTACTGCCTTCATTTTTTCCCTCAGAGGAGTTGCTGGATCAGTTCAGAAGCGCTTGACCAAAGATGCTCAAATGAAGGCAAGGATCGAAATTTGAGTCTCTTAAGTCCTATGAAGGAGAGGAAATAGCAAAACTCCTAGGCAGCATGAGATTTTTCATAAATGCTTTACACTTTGGATTTAAGAAGCATCCTCAGTTAAAATATTGTTTTAAAAGTACATTTCTGCAAGAAAACTACCACTTTGACAATATAATGTTTGCTACAAAAATCAACAGTGAAGAAATCCATAGCAGTTATGCCAATTTTTTTTTTTTTTATGATAATAATTTATCATTACAATAAATATATCCTGGAAATGCAGGGAAAAATGTGCCAGTTCTGCAAAATATCACAAGTGAGCCTGCAATAAGAGGTCTTTGCTGTTGTACTAAAGCCATAAGGTAAGCAGCATCATGTAATGACTAAGCCATCTGTAGCCAGTAAGCAGTGAGGTGGCTTCCTGAGCTTGAGTTTTCCTGGCAGCTAGCTACCTGTGAGATTTGCGAGATAGTCTGGATTGGACTTGTCAAATAACACAGGGAATCTCTTTTTGGCTGTCAGATAATTTTGCCATCCTGGATTGTTGCTTTAGAAGGAAATGTCTTCACAGCTGCAGCTGGCTACTGAATAAAGGCAGACCAACATGGGTAATATCATCACATTTTAGCACACTCCTATGGAATTAGAATTCCTTCCCATCTGAGGGATTTCTGTCTCAAGGCCACAGCCACGGCACAGTTCCCTGGAGGGAAGACAAAATTTCCGCTCTCCTAAGATGTCTCCTAAAACACATATAAATGACAAAAAGTACATGGAAGACCCAGGGAAAGTTTTTGCAGGAGCAGTTACCTAATTATAGAACCATTAATGCAAACTGAAATAGAATAAGCGCTCATATTTTAATGAACATTGTGAATATCCTGTGGAACCACGTTTAAGACATTATACATTTAGAAAAGCAAGTTACAGCTGATCTTTGCTTGCCAAAGTTTTATTCCAAGTATGCTATTTCATACTTAACAATTAACATAATATGATTGATATACGCTTATTCCATTACGAGATCATTACTTTCTGCAGTTATTGTGCTAGTTTCTTTTGTAACTGCAGGGTTTTAAAAAGTGCTTTTCTGTGTATGTGAGCATCTGTAAGTGTCCACATTCTCATGCTTAATTTACTCTTCTATATTCATATCATATGAATATGGAACACCAGTTTTTAAAGGTGCTTCACTGGTAAATAAGTTTCTCTCTGCATGATATTTTCCCCTGTCAAGAAAATTGTATTTATTTTTAACTCTCCTTTATGTTAGAATAAAATGGTGATGAATATTCGTTTGCATAGATTTCATGAGAAGTTGAAAAGATGATTTAATATTTTCTATTAGCAGTGGAGGAAAACAAATGACAGCATTTGAGATGCCTTGCCACTGATAAACTGAAAATCAGTACAGCATAGTGTGTAGTTTTTGCTTTCTGTATGGGCACAGATGAATTTAAAAATTAACAATTAAGCTAAAACCTCATTAACATTGGCAACATGATTTCCTAGCCTCAGAAACTAACTTTTAAATGAGAGAAAATTGGACTTGTCATGGTCTGCAGTACAATCGCATATTCTCCCCTTTTGCAGTCTGTTTACTGTCATTTTCAGGTTTATCTGTAGGGGGCAATATCTAATAAGTAATTCCTATTCTCTCATTTTCACTAAGTATTATTAGAAAAACAACAAGGAAAAGATAGATTTTTACCAAGTCAACTAGACATCCAGAATGTGAATTATAGCCCTTTACTGTGAATCTTTAGGTATGTAAACTGAAAGTTTTCTTGCTATTAATCTAAAAAACAGACTAAACAATTTTCTTAGTTTTTAAAGCTACTCAGATTTCCTTGTATGTTCTCCTTTTGTACTTTTAGGGAACTGCAGTATTTTCTGCATAGCCTAACACAATGATACACAGCACGCACGCACACACACACAAACTCACAAAGCACAAAATAAATGAAGACTATGGGCACACTAGAGGGAGCAGATAGTAAGAGGAAAAGAAAAAGTTGACACTTCATCTCACTGTCAGAAAATTCCACAATCCCTTCAAAAGAAGCAGGTCCTAAGATTAAGCAGCTCACGTATAACTGTTGGTTATACTAAGTATTCCCCAAGGACCAGCTCACAGAAGTGTATATCCCTCTGAAAAAGAAACCACATGCATGAGTCAAAAAAAGATAATGAAGAGGAAATAGCTTGAAAGAGGTTATAAAAAAAGATATTTGCACCCTATTTGGCTTTGTCAAGGCTGGTGAAACTAACAAAATTTGGTGAAGAGAGTTTAAGTGGAGTAAAGCAGCAGACATGTTGAATAAGAGCAGAAGGGAAACATACTCAGAAAGGGTAGGGCAGGGAAAGCTTCAGTGTCCCCACAAATATCTTGATCAGTATTCTGCTGTTGAAACATTTAATAGCAAATATTCTGCTACTCAAAACCAACACAAACCTTAAGAAACTCAATACCTGTGTTCGTAATAGAGGTGTTCTGACAGACAACTCTCATCTTAACCATGAACATATTTAGACCAGAAACAAAGATAGAACCTCCATGATAAAATACCCCCGAGAGTTCATTGCTACCTCCTTACTCATCAGATCTGTTCAGTCTCTTTGACAAGGCTTTGAAGCAGGCAGAGCTTAGCAGTGGATCTGCCCAGACCTTCTGTTGTAAGTCTAGGCTGGGGAACTCCCCAGAGACCAAAAGGCTTTTGCATTAAAAAGAAACCACCAACAGCTTTAATTCAAATTATAAACCTGAATAATTAACTTTTTAAATGGACAACAGATGATTGCTGGGAAAGAGAATATAGAAATAAGAAAGAGTTTAATGTATCTTTTCCTGCCCACACATCTGTGCACTGCAGATGCTTCAGACAACTCAGTGACTGCAGCTCTCAGCTGCAGCAAACTAGCTAGTGCCTTTCGCCATTCCTTCCACCCCCTCCTGGCCTGCACCCTCCTTCCCCCTCCAGCCTTTGCTAAGGGTCTGGTTCCTGCATTACCAGGAGTGCCAGCATTATTTTCCTAGGCATGCAACTCCCTTAATAGCTCCTTTGCTCCTTGCAGTAGTCTGTTTTTCCCCTTGATCAGCAAGATTGCCAGCAACCAACCTTTCCTTAATTAGCAACAGCAATATCGAGGCATTTGGTATTGGAATAGCATTTGATACAATTTAAAGCAGACTTCCTGCCAAAAGATACGCTGCTGCATTCTTAGCTTGGCTTTTTTGTGTGACTCAAGCAGGCGGCCATGGAATGAATCTTCCTTGATCTTTCTCTAAGTCTCACCGCACATAGCCAAGAGGATTTTCTCTTTAGTGCTTGTGCATGGCATGAAACATGAATATTAATAGATGAGAAGAGGAAATGAAATTCAGATGCAAGATTTTTCTTATTGTTTTGATTGTTCTAAGTGAAAATACAAAATGCAAATAAAACTACTATAAACAGTAACCAATTAAAGATAAAAATTACTAGATTGTAGTAGCAAAAAAATATATCGCTGTATACACAAATTGAAACATCAGAAGTGAATCAAATTCTCATTCAAGCACAGGAAAAAACAAACTAAATTTACAGATTGAAGTAGTTGTGTATTGGTGTCAAGAATATATCTAGAATGCAGTATTCTTTAGAGGTTACTTTTTGTGCCAAAGGGTAGCATAGTCCACTCTTTTAGGCAGAAAGCAATATTTCTCTGAGGGTTTGATGCCAGGATGCTCCTCAGCAGTTTATTAACATAATTTGTTGATCTTGCCTAAATTTAGTATTTAGTAGCTGTTCAACCAAGGATTCTTTGTCACCATCCACTTCTCTACATATATGTTGAATCCAAGTGCTATCATTGAATTTTGCAAATACAAACAATATCCCTTCAAAGCACCACAAAGCAAATACAGTTTGTTTTGTTAGTCCCTTGAAAGAAAAGAATGACATTCAATAAATTATTAATTTCCTTAAAACTTCCTGTGCTGATATGTTTTGAGTTACTACTCAAATGTTTTGAATTAAAAATATGTTACTACTCTAGTATGCTTTGAGTTACTACTCTCCAATCAACACGTGGGTGCTCTTTGAAGAATCTTATCAGCCTTTAGGCAACATAATTGTACCTTGTAACAAAGAAAACACAATTATTTAAAGCAAGGCTATCTAGTGTGTAAAGAATAAGACAGGACACTAGGACATGTAAATTAATTTGATTTGCTACAGACCTCCTGTTTAGCTTTGTTGACCTTTCCTTTAAAATATATTATTGCCTTAAAAATATATTATTTTTAAACTTTTTAGAGTAAAAAAAACCAACAACCTATAAGCCTTAGATTAAGGATCAGGCAGAGTTTCTTAATCACTGGTGAAAGAAACTTCTTTAGTCTCCTGTGTGACAGGTAGGGGATCTATCAGAGGCATTCTGTCACTAATAAAATTCACTTGCCTCCAGAAAACAGCACTGAAGCTGTTTTGCCGTATCTGTAAAAGATCAAAAGAGTGTAGTATAAAATCTCAACTAATACCCTGTGAAATTCAGATAAGAAGGAGAGAGCATGAAAATCTGGAAGACAGAATAACCTAGAACAGTACATTCAGCTCTCCCTCTTTTACAGAACAGGACACAAATTCTTTAAATAATCCAGACTTTGTATCTCACGTGACAGCCAACACTTAGGACCAGCTTTATTTTTATATTGTTATATTTTTTTCTCCTCTGTCCAGTTGAGATGGTGAATGACAGAGTAGCTTTGGCGGAAACATGTTGTTCAGCCAGCGCCAACCTACCACAGTGGTATAAACAGTGCGAACAGGCAAGTTTTCAGCTTTGATGGAAAAGCAGGAGTGCTATGAGGTCAAGGCAAACAGCACACTATACAATGTTCTGCCATGATTGACCAATTGTCCAAGCTACACAGAACTGGTTTTTCGAATTTCCCCTCTTGACTGCAATTCCACGAGGTATCATGTTGGTACTTTCTTCTAATAGTGTTCAAATTTTATGAAATCAAAGGATTACATTGTTTAGATCAAAAAGAGTATGTTCTCAGAAGCACAGAGAAATACAATCCTTTTAACCTAGAGGTGATGTGATCTTTAAAAGCAGTGTGTAGCTCAAGAAGAAGCAACATAAGATCTCCCTGAAATGCGATTGTAATAGAAAATGAAGCAGCACAAAGCATTGACACACCTTAAAACTAGGAGTCTAAGATGAGCAGTGCACCCAGAAAACATCAAAATCGCTGAGATTTTCTGCAGTTGCAATGATGGTGACTAGCCCTTGAATTCTGATAACCCTTCATGAAACATATCCAGCCTTACTCCTAGCAACTACATTTAACATGATAACAGAGCAAATATTTTCATTAGAGAATAAGGCTTTTAACATGAAGTCTGGAGTGTGGAGAGCCACGAAGCAGGTTTGCATCTATGTCTGGTTTCAAAACACATTTTCTCATTTTCCCAGAAGTTTTTCTGATCTTATTGCTCATGCTCCTTGAAATTATTCCTGACAATATGAATTATTCCAGCTCCTATTATGGTTCATGATTTTCACTGTGGCATTAAAAAGCAGTTATGTGAGAATGTTGTTATGATCTAAGGAAAATAAAATCTCCTGTCAAAACGCCTTTCACAGAATTTGAGGATGAGAACTTGATATCTAGACACATACATACATTAGATAGGACTGTTATCAGGGAAACACTTAAGAACTGTTGCTAGGAACAAATCTAAGAAGGGAGGGAAAAAGGAGGAACCCAGGTCAAGAATTCTTTTTTTTAATACAATAGTAATGAGTCAAAAGCATTGGAAGGACACCATACTACATTATAAAGAGAGAAATTGGCACTTGAGCAAAACAAATATGCAGAGCTGCTCCACACCTCCATTTTTAAAATTCTGAACATCAACATAGTGTAAATTTCAGTGGAAATAGTGCAAAACCCTCAGGAACTGAGAAACTTGCACATAGAGCTGCAACAGGAAAATAACTGCTTTCTGCAAGCACTGAGGGGGAGGCATGTAAAAGCTACAACTATGACTTCCATACTCAAAATACCACAGATCAGATGCATCAGGGTGACCTTGCCTTTATGGGAGATTACATATTCTGGCTTCCAGGTCCTGCTAAGTAGCAAACTCAATGAAAAGTAGGGCATGGAGTCATTATCATTCATAGAAATTAAATGCTACCATTGGCTTCCCTCTCTTTTATACAACTTCCTTTAACAGATATAAGCTCACATCATACCTTCCATTCCTCTCACTTCAACAGCTGGTTTTAAGATCCTGCTTCAGGAACATGACACACAAAAGTTACCTAAAAATTGCCTAGGAGACTCCAGTCCCTGATCCTCTGTAGCTCATCTTTCCTATCAGAACTACAGAGGTTATCTATTTTAATCAGTTTGCACTCCTAATTTATAAAGCAGTATCAGCAAAGTGGTTCACAGCCTGCCTGTTCAGCTGTTTTTTATTGCATTAAAATGAGAATGTTTTCCTCTTGTTTTTTTTTGGATTTGCTTTTCTTGTTCAGCAGACATTAAGCTTTCATTCTATTTTGATTGAAGATGGGTGCTATTTGCAAATTTCAACTGATGTACCTTTGTACCCCAAATTTCAACTGATGGACCCCATCAACACAAGTATAACAATGCTGTAATTTGGATCCCTATTGGGGAATGCTGAGATGACACTATCCAGTGCCTACACAGCACTTCAAAAGCCCTCCTGTGTTCAGTAATGTCTTCTACAGTTCTTCTACATGTCCAGGAAAGACTATTGTTTCATAACAAATTCCTTGATATCAAGTTAAACCAAATAAGATTAAAAAGCTAATCCAGTCACTTTTTGAGCAACATTGAAGACAGCAATTGTATATGATTTAACAAAATGAACACCCCTATTAAATGTAAAAGGAAAATATAAAAATGAAGTTATATTACCCTGACCATGAAAGAAATATATTGTGTTTTTCCATACAATTTCTTCCTCATGAATGCCTTCTTTTGTCCTGAATAATTTACTTATTTATTTAATTTTTACATCTTTGGCATTTATCATTAAATAATATCACCAAAAAAAAAAAAAAAAAAAAAGAAAAAGCATTGGTTCTAAAGTGAAGAAAATATATCAGTAAATCATGACACAGAAATTACATTTTCTATTATGGGACATTAAAAAATACCTTATCTCAGAATTTGGAAGTGATAAAATTTTAATGAAATGCATTCTTAATTCCTTATCAGGATTCACATTGTATTAGCAAAGTGCACGTTCAAATTAGATAGATTATAACCCATGTTCTGTTGTCTACACTAGACAAGTTTTTGAAAATACTGGTTTTAAGGCCTGCCAGGAGACCCAGCTTTTTAAGGAAGAGTGACTAATAATCCTAAAACAGCCTTTAACTTTGGCTCCATTTAGGACATTTGGGCTACCGTATATATGGACTTCTAACATGCTCTACATTTCTGTCCAGAGGTGCTGCTGAGCAGAACTAGAAGCCTTTGGCAGTCTGCCCAAGACTACCGAATTGTCAGTACCTATTTCTGAGAGGACTGGAGACATCAAGAAATCCCAGACAAATGGTCAATGATCATGTGCAGATCAAAAGCGTTAGATGAATGAAAAATGTTATCACGAGAGTTCTATACAATATTACACCATACACAGTCCTTCAGTACTTTGTCATTCAAGTAAAAAGTAAAAAATATCATATGGCCTGTGAAATAGAAAAAAAAGAAAAAATGGACGATATTTCAAGAACTATTTTTTTTAAAAAAAGCTTGGCAGTGAAAAGGATTTGCAGAAAATACATTAGTTTGGTTTGCTTTTCGATTTAGTTTGGTTTTAATACCAAGAACCTTTCTTTCTTGTATCCAGCGCAAAGATATGGTTTCTGGTTATCTCTTCCCCAATTAATTTTAAAAAGAAGCAAGTTTTATGTCCAACAAGAAAAAAGCAGAAGGTTCTAGTCTTCATTCAGCCAAATGTTAGCTGTCCCTGGCTTGTTTTTTTCTGGTCCCACCATACACACGTACTTCTGGAGATAAGATAATGATATGCAAGAATTTGTACATAGCATCAGCAAGCTTAAGGTTTCTGCACCTCAGCTAAGCAAGAGGAAAAAAAAGTCGTGGCACTCTTTGTTTCATCGTAGTGCTTGGGTTCGGATTTTCGAGTTAGCACATGCTGCGTTTCTCACTGCTGTATCAGGCAGCGAAGAAAACAGAAGGAAGAGGGAGAGAGTCCTGTTGCATTAACAATATAGAAATTTGGCAGAAACTTGTGTTCCAGCCAGTCTTCAGAGATCAGAGGGGCTGGGTGCAGCTGGGATTAGTTTCTGGTTATAACCAACTAGACGCTGGACGTGCAGTAGCGTTCAACAGGAGCTTTCAAGAGAAATACAGATTCGGAAATGCTATTGATAAATTTATTTACTGCGTTAGCGCTAAAATCCAAAGCTAGCCAACGATTAATTGAGCTCATAAGGAAAAAACAATTGAGAATTCATTCAGCTTGGCTCCACCCAGGCATCACCCTGCTTTATCGAAGACGCTAATCTTACCAAAGAAGCGTTCCTGCATTGAGAAGGAGAGAGGAGCAAGCCCGCCCTCTTGGCTGCAAAGTGGGGTCGTGTTCTCATCCTCTGTACTTTTGAGAGAAGCGGAGATGAGTCTGCAGTCTGTTGCTGCTGTCAGAGATAATGGAGACAGACGCTTTCTTACTCTGGTGTGTTTTAAATAAAATAAGGAATAACAAGAGTTTCAGTTACCTTCGGTCAGGCTGCTCAAGGGCTGCGAGTCTTGTGCAAGTGCAGAGCAAAACGGTGAAACGTTCCTATCACTCCCCCTTTCATCCAGGTGAAGCAGCATTAAGGGCCATCGGACCTCAGCCTTATCGCCTAATCACCCCATCAGCAACCCATCACCCGTTATTCTTAGAGTGTTGCAACTATCACACCTCGTTAAACCCTTCACCACATTATCTCACAGGCTTCATTCCTACAAGGATGAACAAGGTCCAGGTCCACACCGCCTTGGAAGCATATAATTCTCTGAATTTCTGAAACGTAAAAGCATTTTTCTGTGGTCTGTGAGAGCAGATTTTTTTTCTAAAGTAAACAGGTTAGTCTTCTAAGTGATGCTTGGAACAATATGATCTCCACTCTCTTAATGCTGGATTCCAGCTAAGCTCTTTGACGAATAAGCATATAGAATTCACAGAAGCATGGAATGGTTGAGGTTGGAAAGGACTTCTGGATGTTACCTTATGCAACTATCTTTGCTCAAGCAGGGACACCTACAGCAAGTTGCCCAGGGCTAGGAGCAAAGAGCCTTCAAATATCCTCTAGGTGAGAGACTATACAGCTTCTATGGGCAAGCTGTTTAAAGACTCAGTCAACCTCACAGTAAAAAAAGTGTTTCATTCAGAGGGATCCTCCTGTGTTTCAGTTTTTGCTCAATGGCTCTTATCACTTGGCACTATTGAAAGTAGGCTGGCTCCATCTCTTTGCACCCTCCTTTTACACATTTGTAAGACTCCCCCTCTCCCTGAGCCCTCCTTTTTCTATGCTAAACAGCCCTAGATTTCCCAGAGTTTTCTTCACAGGAGAGGTGTTCCAGTCCTCTAATAAACTTTGTTAAGACTATGTCCATGACTCTCTTCTAATAAGCAGCCCAGAACTAGACACAGTACTCCAGGGGCTGCCACACCAGCAAGGATTAAAGAGAAGGATCACCTCCCTATACCTGATGGCAATGCTTTTCCTAATGCAGCCCATTTTGCCCTCCGTAGTATGAAGAGCACATTGTGGCTCATGTTCAACTAAGTGCTCACTGGGACCAGGACCCCCAGGTCCTTTACTGCCAAGATGCCTTCCATCTGGGTGGCCCTGGCACTGTCTTGATACCCGGGTTTGTTCCCCCCCCCCAGGTGCAGGACTGATCACCATGCTCTGAGCCTCCCTGTTCAACCATTTTTTAGTTCATTTAAGTGAAAAATAATCATATTACCTGTAATAACATTTCATAATAATGAATATTTATAGATTATCCCATAATTTCCAATACTATTTTGTAATAAATATAATTAAATGAATTTTGCTGTTGCCTATTGTGAATGCATGCAGATAACTCAGAAATTAATAACTTCAACATTCTTCAATTGAACAGCTTGCATCAAGCTTAGCAACTCCTTTTTGGAATCAAAAGTGAAAGTATTAGGGAACAAGCCCAAATACCCTAATGTTGTAGAAAGGATTTTCCTTTTGTTTTCTTCTAATATAAACAACCTGGATATCTTATAATGCCCTACAATCTCTGGGCCAGATTCTCAGCTCATGTAGAGTATATGAAAGTAATTATAATGTGTCTTTCCTCAGCAGGTTACCTGGATATCAAACAGCCAAAGTTACAGGTAATTTCCAAGGACATACTGATTTTCCCATACTTTAATTTGCCTTTTTATAAAATAGTGATATGATGAGCAGGTATGTGGCAAATTAACTGCCAAATGACAACCAAAATGGCTGCAGTTCAGTGATGTGTGAAGTGATTCTGATATAAAACCTGCACCAGAATAGTGGACCTTGAAGACTTAATGGGTCATACCTATTACTGATATCTAGAAGTGTCTTAGAGTCAGTAAATCATTGTAATATACTGCTAAAGGGATATGTTATAGATATAAATACTATTAATTATATAAGTCAACAATTTATTTGGTACAACTTCAGGTAGTACTACCGCCTGTTGCTAGATATGCCTAAATGCCAGTAGTTTTCATGCAGTGCAATGAATCATCTGAATAGCTAATCTAATGGTTTTCCAATCAAGTGTTTATTCATTTAGCTGGAGATGTGGTTGGAAGTTGAAGATCATAACTTCCTCACCTTTTATTATGTGGTGTTAAGTAGTGTATGTGTGTGTAAAGTACATGACCATGTGTTTATTTCTCTGGGCTTTGGCATAGTGCATTTCTGTGTACAGTTCTGATGAGTCATTTCACTTTTTTGCTACCCAGAGGACTATCACAGATTATGAAGCCTTGTCCTTTGTAATGTGAGAGAACCAGGCACTTGTTGCTCACATGCCAGGGGCAAAGGAAGTTCAAAAAAAGTTTCCACTCTGTTCTTCTGTGTATAACAGGGTGCTAGTCGCTAGTACAAGAGACACTGACAGACATTGCCTCCCATTCATTATCAACATTCCCATAAGGAAAGAACCACTACACAAAACTCACTGTTTCCTTTTGAAATTTGGGGAACACAGATCAGACCATGATAGTTGTAGCTGACTTAGTTTTGGCTGGGCTAGTGTTAATTTTCTTCCTAGTAGCTGGTGCAGTGCTGTGGTTTGGCTTTAGTCAGAGAATAATGCTGGTAACACACCAATGTCTTGGTTGTTGCTAAGTAGCACTTACCCTGATCAAGGACTTTTCAGTCTTTCACAGTGCCAGTGAGGAGGGGCACAAGAGGCTGGGAAGAAGCAGAGACAAGACACCTAACTCAAACTAACCAAAGTAATCCATATCATAGAATATCATGCTCAGTGTATAAACTAGGGAGGTGTTACCCAAAAGGGATCAATTGCTGCTCTGGTAGGGCTGGATATCAGTCAGCGGGTGGTGAGCAGTCACTTGAGTTTATTGGGTTTTTTTCTCTTCCCTTTATCGTTCCAGTTTTATAGTCTATGGACATCTTATTTCCCTTATCATTATTATTGTTAGTAGTAATAGTATACTATACTTCAGTTATTAAACAGTTCTTATGTCCCGTGGGTTTTACATTCCTTTGATGCTCTCCCCCCCGGGGAGGGTGGAAAGTGATTCGACGAAAACTCCAGGAACGAACTCGCCAACAAAGTTTAACTTGGCAAGCAGGTAGTCTTTATTGCAGCGCCGGAGACCAGGGGGATAGCTCCACCTAGCGTGTGTCCCCGTATTGCTACACAAGCAGTCCTTACATAGCTACTGAGCATGCATCGGTATTCCTGAAGCTACGTATGGATTACATAATTTTCCAGAAAGTTCCCAGCATGCGTACAAAAATGTGATGGTGGTCTTCGGGGGTCCTTTACTTCATCCAGAAATCTTTATCTCTTTTGGCAGCCTTTGAAGCACGTGTAGTAGATGCTTATAGCAGTTTAATTGGTTCGTTCACAGCACAAACATAAAAATCACCCTGTCCTCCTACTTATCAGTTAGTTTAACTGCAGCTCATCCTGGGCCCCTAACATTTCCAGATACTCCTTATCTTTTTGTGCTGTTCTTCTAGCCTGGTTTTGTTACACTCATTTTTTACTAAGGTCATAAAGGCCTAAACCATGTCAACTACAACAGTTTATCTTGCACAAGAATTCTCAGTATGTTCTCTAGCTGTACTCTGTATTTTTTCTCTGTATATCATGCATCTCAGTAATTTTCCATTACTACTGTTACAAAGGCATCAAACTTAACATTACTTAAATTTGATTCTAAAGGTTTATATATTTTATTTTGTAATTTTGTACCCCCCCTTGTCTCAAATGAGAGGAAGGACAAGCGAGTGGCTACGTGGTTCTGAGTTACTGGCTGGACTTAAACCATGCCAGCGGCTGTCATATGTTATGGAAGAAGAATAGTGATGGGATCCCATAAAAAGAGCTACTATTGTTTTGAAACTGTGGGTAAAACATGTACCAAATTCGTGCACTGAGACCTGTGTGGATATGTGATGAAAACTATCTGCAAGTACAGCTGAAGTAAGTGGCAAATATAAACTAATCCTCACCCTGAAATGAAAGAGAATAAATAAATCAGGAAATCAGCATAAGTTTTCAGCTTCAGCCAAAACACTCCAATGTGATTTTGAGGTACAGTTGTTTCATAACAGGCCACTGCAACAGCTCAAAATGCCTCTAGGGTGCACATGATCACAGTGAGGGCCATGCTCAGAAAATTTGTTAAAATAATGAAGCCAGAGGAGGAGAAATGACCCATTTCCACAATGAAGAGCCAAATCATGGTGAGGTGAGAATGTCACTGTCACCATAACAGAGAAGTTCAGGGAAATGAGCAGTGTCTCAGCTCACAGAGGGCACTCGCAGGTAGAAACTCATTCTTCAGTCAGATTAAGCATTAAATTGGTATGAAATGCAAGCACCTTGATGAAGATGTTAACTCACCAATACCATCATCTGTGACATCTGCATGCCAAAAAAGTCACAGAAGTATAATGGTTGTTTTCAGTAAACGGAAATCTAGCTGGTCATGCACAGCATTGGTGGGAGAAATTTCCATCAATGCACAAAGCCCCAAACTCCATCCAACGGAATTTAAACATTTTTTTGTGATCCCTCAGGTAAACAAGTGCTTTAACAATGATACTTCTCCACAGCATAATCCAAGTGCAGGTGGGTAATTCTTTACATAAAGACCCATTTCCAATGCATTACTAAGACAAGAGAAGATTTTAGGTGAATTTTTACTACTCAAAACTAAACCAAATGCCTAAGATTGCAGCAATAAATTTATAAACTGTACTCATTCTGGAGCAGCTTGGGAGCTGATGAGACTCTCTGAAGGACGCTGAGAGGGTATATGTAAAAAACTCCCACTGATATTCAGTACTACATCACAACTGGTTATCTGCTCTTAGGGAGTAAAGAGAAAAGGGAGTCTTATGAGATAACCCCTTCGTATTGCTATTTGCTTTGTAAAATATCTGTAGCATCCCCTGATTAAAGCTATTGGAAAATACTTATAAATAAATGAGTATTGGTTCACTATTAAAAGAAGGAAAAACTCAAATGCATTCAAGTAGTAAATAAATGATAACTTAAATTCTGACTTGGGGTAGCAGCTAAAGATAAAATCCCTGTGCCAGTCTGATATGAAATGTGAACTGCAAATCACTATACTTGACTTAAAAATCGCACATTTCCACTTAGATTCATCCCTTCGATCCAGTAATACCAGATAGGTAATTTATGAGTGTAACTTGCCCTTTAAAGAGGTCTGATTTTTCAAAAGCAGGAATTGCCCATAAATGCAGCTACACACCTATTCTCATTATTAAGGAAGTGCAATTTAGAGCCTCAGACTCTCTCAGGTACAGGACAAATCACTTACGTTATTCCACAAAGGTCTGCACTATAAAGTCAATGGTAGAAATTGCAGCTTCCTGCATCTACTGGTATAACTATGTCAAGAATCATGTGTTTAGTGCTACACTATGGAACGCAAAAATGTTGTTTTTTTTTTTTTGTTTGTTTGTTTTTTTTCTCTCACATTCTTTATAGTTTTCCAGAGTTGGATGTTCTTTGGAACTCCTTGGGCATTCATGAAATGAGTATAAAGTTTCTGTGAAGAAAGTGACCTGATTTTTCACTTCCTACCATGCTTTACTAACTCATTATTCCTTCCTGTAGAGACTGTTGAGGGGAAATATTTTTAGCCTCATCAGCAGAAGCATTTTTTTTCCTGGCAGGTATTCCCAAAAATTCTTTTTATCAACTAGGGAGATATTTTTTTTTTTTTTTTAATTTTACCTATACTTGATAGAGAGATAGATGATACACAGTTATTCTGCACTAGTGGTGGATTTGGCAGAGGGAGGTTAACAGTTGGACTTGATAATCGTGAAGGATTTTCCAGTCTAAATGATTCTATGATACAAATCAGCAACTGTAGAGTGGTCCTGTACAGGCACATGGGCTTATTGTTTCCCAGTTCCTAACCCTTTAAATCTCTATTTACCCTTCTTTATTTTATTTATCACCTCATTCTGTATGCTTGTTTGAGTAGAGGTTATCTTCACATAGATATGTACAGCTGCCAGCATGAAGGATGCCATTCCCAATCAGAGCCTCTAGGCCCTCTTGTAATACAAATAATAAACATTACCAGATTCTTCTATTCCTTTGACTTGCTGCCATATCCAAGCACAGGGTTGCTATGAACTGAACAAAATTGTAGCATCAGTTGAATCCCAGCAGTCTGTAAATTTGTCAGCCCTTCAATTTCCTTAGGACACAAAGACTTTGAAAAATCTTTCAAATGAGCCGTTTCAGGCCTAACGGATACCCTATCTGAACTGTTAGTTTGCAGGCAATTATTTTCCTGGGGTAAATACCCAGGAAGGCCTTCCTCTCTAGTGATTAGCATTCAGAACTCTGGTGTTTCACTTTTGTATGGAATAAGAAAAAGCATGAATCTGCATTATGGACAACTTACACATCCAGCGCACAGACAAGAAAAGTCTTAGCCTTATGAAACTATAGAAATATGGAAACTGACCTTAAGAAATTGTATAACACTGCAGTACCACAACTCTCCCAATCCTTTCAAAAATGGAGTAGTAATAATTTGCTGAAGTCAGGGAAGGTGCTGCAAAGTGTCTTTTCACTATTTTTTATGCAGTTTGAAAGACCCCAAAATACTGAAACTGTTCCTTCATGTGGGCGTTTTGTCAATTAAAAACAATGGGAAATTTTACTTGGAGGTGGATCACACTGAAAAACATCAAGTGTTGACATAAAACTAATCTCACATTTATGGCCCAATAGCAGCTGTTAAAGACAGAGGATAGAGATCCCATCCTGTAAATTAGGATAAAATATGTCTTGGCAAGAAAAAAACCTCAGAAAATAATATGGCTTCAGGGATGAAACCTGCAAGCTACTAAAAAACCCAGTAAAACTCTAAAATGTTTTTGACTATGATCTCATTTCACAGCTTGGTCTTATCGTTAATGTAGTCAGTGCTCAATATCTCACATGCTGGCTACTGTCCCGAGGAGCTTAATCCCTCGAAAATCCAGTCTTTGTAACTAGATTGTAATTAGGCCATGTGAATTTGTATGTATGCACAGATACAGACAGAAAGTTAGTTCTAATAATTATCTTTTTTTTCAATGAGTAGGTGAGCAACATCCACAGAACTTTAACTCCAGCTTCATTGCTACACATACCCATGTTTTTTTTATATCCTGGAGCTATGCCACATGGATTAAACACAATGCCACCCTGTAACTCAGCTAAGAGGCTACAAAAAAGAAAAATAATAGAAACAACATAAAAACCTCTCCTGCTATCAGTGAAAGACAATACAAAATTAGGCAGTAATTGAATGCTAATTGAAGATTTTTATAGTTGCAGATATAATTGTATGAATTCTTCAAATACCTGCAAAGATAACATGGTTCTGTGGGACCGAAAGTTCCAAATCTGTAGACTCTCATGTCAGAAGTACTTGTGGAGTCACATTCTGAACCAATTCTTTGCCTCTTTCAGAGTACAATCTTTATGAGTGTTCAGATATTATTAATAAAAGAAGAGCGCTGAAAGGTCTTCTGAAATATTCTTGACAAAGTAGCAAGTCCTAATTTTATTCCCTCAAAAATATTTTTGAAGGAGTGTAAGAACATACAGTTGTGTTTTCTTTGGGTTTTGGTAGGGTTTTTTTGGTGGGGGTTATTTTTTTTGTTTCATTTGGGGTTTTTTTTAATTGTTGTTCTTTGGTTGGTTGGTCGTTTTTCCCAAGGACAGTTGGTGATGCTTCCTTTACATTATGTTGTCACCTGGATTTTTTTTTTGTTTTCTGAAATCTGAAGTTAAATCTTACAAGTAATTTGGCCAACTGTTCTGTGATCCTTGTTTGATAACAGTCAACTTACCCATGTTCCTTTTGAATGTGTAGTGGCAAAGGAGAGCAAGAAAGACACTGTCATGCTACTCATTGAATTATGATGCTATGATATTAATAAACAATGGCTTATGTGCTGTTACAAGTATTTCAGAGGAGTATCAGAGTGAAATTAAGCCCTTACAGCTGGGAGCACACTATACAATGGAAATACAATGTCCAGGGAACTGAACAAAGTTCACACACTAGTAAGAGTGCTAATCACATACTGTGCCAAACTTTGTACAGAATGTGTACCTTGGTATACAAACCGTTTAAGATAATTTAAGCAATTAATTACAATGCTAATCAATTTATTCCATGGAAGAACTACTTGTTGTTAGGCAATTTAATTTCACCACCCAGACAATTATTTTTAAGGTGAGAACAAGATATAAGCAATCTGTCTCAGAAATAAAGGTAAACCAATGATTAATAACAGGTTAATAACAGGTTACTAGGTATCACTACTGTAAGTGGCTATTTTTTATCATTAATTTTCAGGACATCGTCACTCAGAGAGCATGGAACAATGCTGAATCAGGAATTCAGCTCATCAGCTAGTGCAAAATTGAACCTGTAACCCGTTTATGCACTACCTAAGTAATAAGCCATACAAAACTTGCAGAAACAGAGAAAACCTTTCAAAACACATAGCCTTAGAAAATACTTAAGGGCCTGCTTATGCAGCATCATTTGCAAAGTGAAAAAAAAGAAATGGATTCAAACTTAACAGTGATATCAACACGAACACAAGAATACCAGGGAAATACTGCAAGAAGGTAAATATTTGCTGAGACAGCAGAAACAAAATGCTTCAGCAAATTACATTAACCAGAAAAGTTTGGGTAAGTTCTCATGGACACAGGGTGCTTTAAGATTTGTAGTTCCAACACACTATTTGGGAGATACTCTTTTTGTGATTGCTTTCCAGAGCATGCTCAGCATCAGAAAGAATTCAACATTCCAACCTGCAAATATCAGAAAGCTCTTCCAGGAGCAAAACAATACCTTGTCTACTTAACCACCTATGACAGTAATGCTAGCAAGGAGTCAAAATGATTATTTTAAAAAAGGAGATTAATGAATGGAAATAATAATAAAAAAGAAATAGCCAGCCCCAAGCTTAACAAAGGCAAGTAAGAATTTTGAAGTGCTTATTTTAAAAGAGCACAGGGATCGAGACTCTCAAACAGATCCTGTTCTTGTAACTTCTAAGAATCTAAAAAGCAATTATTAGGATTCAGTAATAAGGAAAATAAAGATAAGTAAAGTTTTATAAGACTTTCAGAATCAATAGGGCATATTGCAATTAGTAAACACATTTATTAATCTCCAACAAACCATGCTCAGAAAATTCTGTTGAATGTATATAAAAAAAAAAACATGAATGCCAGCTCAAGAAGTAATTCAGTGTGAACTAGCAGCTTAGTTAAATTCACAAAGAACAATCTTCTCTTCTGATTAATACTTTGAGGAGGCAGGGTCGCAAATTAAGACATATAAAATGCTTAAGATGCACAAAGTGCTTACAGACAAATGGAAATAAACAGCACCCGAACATATGAGCTGTGGGAGGGGAACTTCAATCTATCCTACTGCAACTAGGTTAGTTCCACTGCCAGCATACCAGCAAGAGATGGCCAGAGCATGGAGAGGGGTTGCAGGTCCACAGAAGAGCACCTGAAGAGAACCACAAAGGAATTCCTGCCTCTCCAACCACTAAGTCAGCTCTGGGGTCCTAACTTGACCTGCAAAAGCATGTAGCATGGGGAGTTAGAGACGCGCACAACACTGCAGGGCTATGACCTTATTGGCATCATGGAAATGTGGTCGAATGGCTCCTGTGACTGGAGTGTTGGAATAGAAGGATACAGGCTATTCACAGAGGTTAGGCAGGGGGGATGAGGACAGGGTCAGTGAGAAGCTGAAGTGTATGGAGCTCCACTTGGGGATGGATGAAGAGTGAACTGAAAGCTTATACTCAGGATTAAGGGGAGGGCAGGGACAGAAGACATTATAGAGGGGGTCTGCAAGATAGACAGGTAGGAACAGTCTCTCATTAATATTCAAGCGTCACCTCCTCCAAGCTCAGGAGCAATGCATTCCAACAAAGTCAGGCAAGAAGAGTGGGAGACCTGCATGGACGAACAAGCAGCCCCTGAACAAACTCCAGCACAAAAAGGAACCTGCAGGGGGTGGAAGCAAGGACAAGTAGCCTGGGAAGAAGACAGAGAAGTCATAGAATGGTTAGGTTTAAAGGAGACTTTAAAGATCATCTAGTTCCAGCCCTCATGCCATAGGCAGGGACACCTTCCATTAGACTAGGTTGCTCAAAGCCCTGTCCACCCTGGCCTTAAAAAGTTAAGGGTGGCATTTCATTCAAAACAATGCTAATTCTTTCAATGCTGAGAATGATCTAGACCTAGAATAGCCAAAATTTATTGGGTCTTTTCTGTTCTTTATGTTTGGTTTTTGTTTGTTTTTTCTTTAGTGACAAATTACATCACCTAAGATGGAATGTGATGTGTGCAGGGACGTGAAGAGTCAGCAATTTGAAACAAATATATTGAACTTTTATGGCAAACAAAACTTCCATTATTCATTTTTCCACTGTTTTACCTGAACCAGATGCATGGAGGTGTGTGTATTACTATTAATAATTTTGACATAGTTGTAGCTTTGTTTTTTCCATATAGTCAGATAACAAACTTGGCACTGTTAACTGTCCCTGATTTTGTGTTGTTAAATATTGCAAGAGAATTTCTTCATGGCAATAATGAATGTGCAATTATCTTACTTGCCACTGAGATCAGTGAACCCCCAGGCCAGTCCTCATTTGGAGACAAACATAACTTTTCAATACCATAATTGTTCACAAGCATCAGAGTGTAAAAGTAAGCAAGAAAGTCTCTTGCTAGCCTTTTCAATGAAGAATCCTTCTAATGCTGCTTTAAAACATTACTTGAAAAACCTGATTTGTCAAAGTAGTAACATTCTTAAAATGTGTTTCAAAATACCAACAGTAAAACTGCCAACAAGGTATGGAGAGTTCCGAATACCTCTGGACATTTATATCTGAAAGTACCATAGTGCTTATTCTATAAGAACACAAAGTCTGTGTACAACTTTAGAGCCAATCCTGTATTTTCTTCTTTCAAAATGCTTCCAATTAAAGAGTTTCTGCACTTGTGCTTACCAAAACAGAGCATGAAGAAGTGGCACTGAAGAATTCTGTTGCTTTCCAGTATTCCAGTATCATGAAAGAAACTCTCATATCTAACATGTAGCTATTACCAGGTTGTAGCAAAACTTGGTTGCTATTATTACTACAAAATACAGTTTTACTTGTTAGCTCATTAATTGTCAGTTCTGTTTACTGATTTGAGTGGGATGGTGAGGGAACATTGCAAAATTCACCTTGTGAATGTTGTTTGCGCATATTGAAATATTGAAAAGCTAACAGAATCCAGGAAAATGTTTTATGGGAACTGAGATAAAATTTTTCCCAGTGGGTTCGATATGTTTTTGTACCAAAAATAAATTTACTGGTTAATGAAGAAACAAAATAACAGTTTTTCACTGATACAATAAAGCATCATCTTAGTATTCCCTTCTGCAAGGTGGACCACAATTCTTTTAAAAGATGATAATTTTATTGTTCCACATATTGTTATGTCTTAACAAATTTCAGATTGATTTGTTCACTTATTTTGCAGGCAAAACTGACAGAATTGTAATTCAAAGGTCCCAAGTTTTCTCCCTGCTTGTATTCTCTTTTGTATGAGCCAGATCTAACAAGGACTGTCCACAACTTAATCCTGTGTTTTACCTTAGATCGTTTCAGAAGAATAGAAAGTGATGCATTTAGATCAGTATTCCAGTGGGCTTATTGCATTGGACCATTGGATCTGTTCAGTCCAACTCAGCTGAATATATAGCAGGACATTTGAGTTAAGGAAGGAGTATTTGTGGGAGCTGCAGCATGGCTCAGGGTACGTCTACAACTACTTTGAGGGAACAGCGGATAATGAGACAAGTTTTCTCCCCCTCAGTGCAGTTGGAATCTTGGAGAAGCTGACACTACTGAGAACTGACAAAGTCTGATACATTAAATATGACTTATGAATTTACAGCTTTTCAGGATACACAAAATCCAAGTCTGTTTTCTTATTAAAATCTCAGGTAACAAACTAAAGAGAATCTATCTATCTCTACTAGAAACTTTTTAAAAGCTCATGTAAAAAGTTACTTACTATTCACCTTCTCTCCCCCCAAAAAAGAATCCAACCAATTTAAGTCTTATTTTTTGAAACCTTTTAAAAATCCTGGCTACGTTATGCAAAATGAAGAAACAAGAAATATTACACTCTTTTTACACGCAGCAAAGGCCAGCCAGCATGAGATATATCTGGCAGGGTAGTAGAAACTCTTTGACCTCAGTAACACTAGGTGTTTCCTCATGTTTATGGTCTTTCACTTAAGCACTTACATTACATCTGATCATATAAAACCATATCTAGCTCATTGAGATAGAACTTAGGATGCAAAAGTGAAGTATTACCAATTATGTTGCACTGCTCTCAGTCAAGTAATCTTAAATCAGGATGTTTGAAAACAGTTACAGTAAGTCACAGCCTGAGCTGAGCCTGCTTTGCATTCAATTAATTTAACTTCCATACTGGCAGAGACAGATCATGGTTCTCCACATGAAAGACCACGAGGAAGATTGCTTTTGAATTTCATCAATCCTGATCATGAAAATATTTCTCAAAAAATTCATAGAGAATGTAAGAAAGTGAATAATAGCTTCATTTTTCTTAATGCAGTTGTAGGAAGCTGCTGATTCAGCTTTCTGAAGACTGGAAGTTAAATGAAAATAAAATACAAATAAACCCTTTGATGAAGATGGTAGGAGAAAGACAATGGGGTTTTGAAAAATGAACTACTACTGATTGTGCTTCAATCTGAAAAATTTGTTCCCTCCTAAGTTTCAGAAAACCAATAAAAAGATAAAGGTAATAATGATGGTAGTGATAGATATTTATATAAAATGTACATGCTGGGGAGCTTTAGGAATTAATGAAGATACCTGCAAATATGTACTTTTTCTTTGTAACTGTATACCTCATTTTTGACTTCTGAAGGATTACACAGTAAACATTGCACATCAAAGGTACTGCAGTTCAGCTCATATTACTCTGAAACAGAAGCTGTTCATCTATTTGTCCATGGAAAAATAGTACTCTCTTGTCTGAATAGCACATTAAAGATCATATGAGTAGATTACAAGAAAAAGATTAGATCAATTTAAAGGTGGCTTCTATTTTTGTGGGGCCTCCAGATCATATAGGCACCCAGATTTGCGTCACTAGATTCTTAAGATCTATGGTTAGATGAGGAGGCTATGTTTAGTAAGCTTCTGGATGTTTAGATGGCCTGAAAATTTACCACTGCATATGGTACCCCCCAAGATGTCTGGATGACACCAAGCCCCATGGAGAACTGATCTTCCCAGGATACACAGTAAGTAAGCATGGTTCAGACAAATACAGACCTTTACAAAAAATGTTCTCTAAGGAAGAAGAGTCTATAAGACAGCCTGCAAAATTATAGAAATACTAAAAAAAAAAACCAAAAAAAACCAGCTCTCTGACAGAGACAATAGCAGACTGGTATCTGGCTGCTACTTGGGATTATTATAATTATTATATTATTATAATCAAAGGATTATCTCACTTCCATGAAGTTGTCACTTATCTAACTGCGCTTAGTTGGGTACAAAGTATGAGGTACCCCATTGCTTTGATGTCATAATATCATAATATTTGTCCTGGTAGACTGGTTTCCAATTTTTGGTGTGCTTTTGTGTTTGTATATTTATTCCTCCAAATTATATAACCTACTATTTGCACCCTGTATGTTACCAAATACCTAAGCATTCCTGTCATGGGTTCAGCAGTAGCAGTCATTTTTCCCCTTCTCGGTAGCTGGTGCAGTGCTGTGTTTTTGACTTGTGG
>JANRGW010020792.1:0-41826 GCA_024733675.1 Psilopsiagon aymara
AAACTTAAACAGGGGAAGTTTAGATTGGATATGAGGAAGAAATTCTTTACTGTGAGGGTGGTGAAGCACTGGAATGGTTGCCCAGGGAAGTTGTGATTCCTCCATCCCTTGCAGTATTCAAGGCCAGGTTGGACAGAACCTTGGGTGACATGGTTTAGTGGGAGGTTTCCCTGCCCATGGCAGGGGTGGTGGAACAAGGTCCTTTGAACCCTAACTATTCTATGATCCTATGAAAAAGATCTGGTTTGGAGAAGAAACAAAGCATCTTTTTCCCACTTGATACAGAGAATCTCAAGTAATGGGTAAAGACAGACTTCTGCCATCACCAGGCTAAAATAACAAATGGAATCAATGTGCTCTGGTGATGGAAGAAGCAAATCTTCTGAAAGCAATTTGCATAAGTGTCACTTCATGTATAACCCTAACTTTGGAGGCCACTGAACAAATTAATTAACAATGTGCTCCATGTGGGGATGGTTTTTCCCCTCTCCACTCAAAAGTCATTCCAATCCTGACTTTCTGTAAGCTTTCAGCAACCCTGTTGAACTGCAGGACAGTGCCTCAAGACAGTAAGCAAAAGAGGAAAATCCAGAGCAGCTCCTTCTCTTCTAGGATGCAAAGTCATCAAAGAGAAGGCAACTGAAGTTTGAGCTTCCTTGTTTGAAAACACCCTAGGCTGTGATAACAGTGGCTTACCTGGCTACTTGGTTTTGGGCTGTCATTGATGCTTACACTCAAACCTTGCATTAAACTAAATTAAGAAATTAAAAAGGAGATAGTTGGAATGAACATTTAAAGCATTCAGTCAACCAGAATGCAAAACCCTTACATGGACTTTTATTTAAAGGAAGCAGAACACATTTAAAAATAAATCTAATGCCACAAAAACATCCAATGTCACAAAAGCAAAGGTTCATTTAGAAAGCAGAGCTCATTCATTTAATGAATGCAGATTAGCTCTATTCCAGGAGGAAGAGAAAAAGAGAAGCACTTATTTTAGTGACAGAACTTGCAGGATTTTAGGCCCAGTTGCGTTGCATTCAGATTTCTCAACTCAAAGATTCTAAACAGGCTTTTTTACTGAATTAGCGCTTTCTATGACTCATAAGGAAAACCTCCTTAGTGTGTCACCAAAGTTTTATAGGCGCTGATCAAAGGATTTTGAGCTTACCGCACCATCTAGTGTCAAACGAGGGAAAGCACAAGAACGTTTTAAACGATCTTTCAGCGCATCGCATGCGTTTTCCTTTAACAGAATAACAAAACACAACTTAGACACCTCCCTAAGTTACAAAGAACATCTATCATCTTAATATGGAACTTCTCTTTCACAAAGCTTCGCGAAAGTTAGCTTTGTTTCCCAAATCTTAATAGAGCTATGCAACTGAAAACTTAATTTATGACTTTATAACTTCAGTATTCAAATGTGCTGAAGAAGCTGTAAATTTTATTGCATGCAAATTATTAAGTAGATAAACCTTTAACAGAAGCTTTCAGCTTTCTAAAATTTAAAGTGTCCAAACTGAGTTGAGCATACAGGAAATGCTGCAGGATGGTAGAAGAGTGAAGTTAATGAAAGAAACCTTTAAGTTACAAAAGTAAAAATCACAGTGAGAAGGGGGTCTTGTTTTCAGTTCAACTGTTTTTGCTCATTAGTGTCTTTTGAAAAGCAGTAATCTGGCTAACACGTGTGGTGTGGGGCTACGGCAGGCCTGAGGATACCCTGACTGAAGGCATGAAGTTAGAACTCAGTCTCGAAGATGTTAAAGTGTGTTCTTGAGAAATGAGGTACTGAAGGCATAAAAGTGGGAAAACAAAAGATACCCGAGTGGGAAAGTAGAAGGCATCCAAATGGGAAAGTAAAAAGAGTCTGGAGGAGGGAGTCAGATAAGGGGAGCAGCTAGCAACAAAGGAAGAACTTTGCAAAACAATGGACTTACATAATGCAGTAAAGGGTTATCCAATAATGTACTGTTGCTAACCAATATTAACCAATGGCTAAAAGACACGTGTTTGTTAGAGAAGGTATATAAGTAGTGGTTTGTAGTAATAAAGGACCTGCGTATTTTTTCTTCCTACAAAGTCATCAAAAACACGTGTGCATGTGTGATTTTTGACAGTCTCACCAGCGACAAATACATGCGAGATTTTAGGTACGCGAAATGTAACAAGGCATGTCTAACTCAAATGTCAGATCTTATTCACATTCCTGAACAGCGTTTATCCTAATCAGTATCCAAGCGTCTCAAAGAGACTTTCAGAGTGTCTAAGGACCAGATTTCTAATGACTCAGCACACAAAACTAGCGTAAGGCCATTAAAGAATTCTTTTTATATTTTGGTATCTAAAAAAGCCCTTCTGAAGTAAGCGATAATGATGAGCTCCACTAGGATATTTCTGGACTAGATCAAACCACATAAATTGAAACATGAAATTATTGCCAAGTTCTCGAACAACTTGTACACAGCAACTTGATTATCAAACTTGAGATTCTTCTGATCTTTACAGTATGGACCATATCATGCATTTTGAATCCCACAGGTTAAAAAAAGATGGGCTGAATCCTTCCATCCTGACTCTTAGAAAATTTTTTAAGAATCCCTGAAACATTTTACTTTGAGATGGACACAAGGGTACAAAGCCGTCTATGGCCTCTCTGTGTGAACTTCAACCATCCACAAACCTTAACTGTAATGATGCAAGGCTGTGCTCAAGCTGTTGAGCTGGCTTATCATATAAACCAAGATGCTCACTGGAAACTTGGGAGCAGAGGCTGGACAATGGCACCAAGCATTCTGTCTGTACAGGCAAGGTGTAACACCTATGACTTCCAGAGATGGCTGTGAGTATGGGCCAGTTTTGGGGGATGGAACCAGAAACCCTACTACCCTAAAGGGTAGCTATAGGATTGCATGATCTTTGCAGATTTCTTTCTAAATGAACAGAAAGTTATGGAAACAAGCAACTCTTTCCTCTGCAAACTCAAGTTACTTCAGGAAAGTTATGTGATTAAGATGGGTATGTGGCTTGGCCTTAGGATAACACTTCAGTTCCAAAACATCCCACTGATTACTTTTATGCTCAAGCATTTTTTTATTTTTTTTTTATAATACTACTTCCAACAAAAATATTGGGCAAAATGATCCTGCCATTGGGTCATTGTGCAGCCACTAAACACAAAAGCAATCCAAGATGCGCACTCTGGCACTGCAGACCCCACAGTGAACTTCAGGCAGTGAAATGCAGTCAGGCAGCCACCTGCTGCTCACTGAGCATGCTGCCAGCTGGGTGGCTGGTCAGACAGTCCTAGTGACACACAGAAGGTGATGTGGTCCCTCTCTTGGGACAAGCAAGCTTGTGAGACTTTTGTTTACAGGCATTTTCCATTTGCACCAAGTTCTTTGACCTGCATTCAGAAAACTGGAGCAGAACAAGTCAACCTTTCCAATGCAAACAGCTCTCAGTAGAGCTTCCTGACAGCTTTATCCCACTGCAATTCCCAGTTTCTCCTCACTCCTAAGAAGCTGACAGGCTGCTTTTGTACCCTGGCCTTTGTTATATATCCTCAAAGCAGGATTCCAGCAGTTCCACCTCTCACAAAAGGCAATGAAATATTTAAATAGCAGACATATTTATCTAGCCAATCTTTAAGAAAAATAATGTTCTATGTTTCCCTAGGAAGGCATGCTATGGGTTGAGAAGCAGTATACCTCAGATTTAACTACTATTCAGTGCAGCCACAGTTACACAATACTGCCAAGAGTGCTGAATGATTAATGATATCTGACTACAGGATAGGAAGGCTATACTTCAAGACAATGACCACTGTTGATTGGATTCTGGCAAATCTGGAGTACCATTCCCCAGCTATGTGGAAATCTCCATGACAACAACCTTCCAAACAGGTATTTCAGTCAATTCCCAGAAACAAGAAAATGCAAAGCCAATATTTTATATTGGAAGGGTATCACAGTGTCATGAGCATCAGAAGAAGGTTTATTCCAGCTTCCTGAGATAATTCTCTACCAAAGGTTAAAATGCAGGACACACTTTACAGGAGAAAGCAAGCAGAAACTACAAAGACACCAAGTCAAAGACAGAAATCCTCAGCCTGGGGATAGAACTTGCAGGAGACACATATTTCCAAGAGGAAATACTATATAGCTCCTCTTCTCCCATCACTTCAGGAAACAGCAGATGACAACTCTCTCTTGTGACAAGAGCAATATAGAGTGGGAGCAGTTTTAAGGCAACTGTAGATGCCTGGTGATACCCTTTACATCACTTCACTGTAAGCTTTTTACTATCATTGCTACATTATCAGCTTGGATCACGCTTCCTTACATGAAAGTCTCCAAATGTGAAGAAAATTACCTAGTTTTGACTTTCATGAATAAAAAGCACCACTGTAATCTTAATACTCAAGAATCTCTAGAGGAACAAGGACATTTATTTCCCTTCCCAAAGGATTGTTTCATCTGCAATTGCCCCCTGAAGTTCCAGGGAGGAGGTAATCCCTTCCAAATAACTAAATCAATCTACTCCAGTGTAAGAAGATATATCACTGCTTGATACCATTGGCTTCTGCGGTATAAATTGCGTAAACAACCCAGAAAGCTCCTAAAACATAAAGAGACAAACAACATACAAACTACAAGCAGGAGCAACAAGTACAGAGGGCAAAGATCAATTTGCATGGCTACCACATGAAGCTGCATCCATATCAATCCTTAATAACAAATATTTAATTTCACTTTTAACTACACAGTAATCACTCTGCTAAGCAAGCAATGCCCATTTCATAGGCTTTGAGCACTAGAAGGAGCAAAGCCCATCTGCCTTGCTTGCTGCTTAGTTGCCAGAAGGAAACCCTTAACCAGAATATCACCACCTCTAGTGAAAATATTTATTTTTCCCTCCTTCCCAGATGCAACAGACAATAAATTAGGAAAACCATCGTGTTCATCACTATCTATGCTTATTTTGTTAGAGAAGTTCTAAGGAATTCTTCAAGTCACTGCAGTCTTATTGAAGAGCAATGTGATTTTCAGGAATGGATTCCTTTTTTGTTAATGTGTAGGTTCACCATGAAGATAAGGATTTTTCACCCAGCAAAATATGTCAGAGGACACCAACCACGCATGCAGAAAACCTTCTATATTCTATGAATTAGCTGCCTTACGTAACAGAGAGATGCCCCTACATTGCTCCGATTTGCAACAAAACTCACAGAAAACAGCAAGTACTTGAACAATAAGGAACTGAATAGTGGCAAATGAGCTCCCTTTTTAGGCATAACTTATCACTTTGGCATAGCTTTCTGAGAGATACAAAAACTAGGATTCCATCACATGGTTACATTTACAGTAGCTTTTTTCAATTTCTGAAGAAGGACAATCGGGAAGGGAAGTCTTCCATTCCAAAATCACTGCAACATTGAGGCCAAGAACCTGCATTATTCCTTTCTCAATGTACAGAAAAACAGGCTTATTTGCCAGGAACTGCCCAATTTCTTGCTTAAGCAAAAACCTCATATCTCAAAACAAAGCTTTGCAAACTAAGCCATCACCTGTTACACTATAGTGAGCCTTGAAAATCCATCACAGGACAATCAATTTTCAATAGTACCTTTCACAAACCAACTTGTCTATTCATATAACAAAGTAAATTTCCCAAGTATTTCATGCTGCATGATTTATCTTATTCAAGGTCCAAAGCCACAGTGAATATGATCCTACCTTCAAAGGAGAAATGTGAGACTGTAAGACATATCCATGGACATTCTCTATTTGAGACAAGTTCTTCTCTGACACATGAACCAGCTCTGGGCCTCTCACTTCATGGGTTAATCGAGGCAAAGTATGATCATGTGGAGCATCCTCATCTTGATAACGATATTTCTAGAGAAAAAGAGATAGCAAGGAAAAATAAATTAGCTTTAAGGAAGAAATGGACACATATTCAAGTAAAAATGGGATAGCTGATGAAGTATAAGACACAAGTCAATATAGTCCTTGGATTTCCTAATCTAGTCTGGAAAGAATACCTCATTCTTAACACTTCATCAGAGAAAAACATGGTATATCATCTTGATACACAAAACTTTCACCAAGTACACATCTGAAATAACATACTGGAAAGGGTTGACAGTAAAGACATTTTTATCAGCTGAGCTGTAGTGTCAGTTCATATTTCACGCCCCCAACATTAATAGCTGCGCTTCTACCACCTTTCTGCACAAAGTATTCGAGTCATTTTCTATTTAGTACCATACATTCTGATGCTGGAGAGCACACATGCACTTCCACAGAACCACACTCAAACAGAAAATTACACCTCAGCAAACTTTTCTCCTTACCCTGAACACTAATCAGCATGTGAGGTGTTAGAGCTCTTCGCTGCATAAAGATGCAACATGACAACCAGGAAGTAAGACACTTGTCCAAGATCCAAACCAAACTTTGTAACAACAAGGAAAATAGCATTACAAATGAAATAAAAATACAAGAACAATCCTCCAGCCTGAATCCCTTTTAAAACTGCAACAGCCACAGGACTGATGGGCCCAGCTGTGTCTTGTAGTAGGGCCATTAGAGTGAACTGGAACCAGCTGTGTTTGGCAGGGGCAGGCCTTACCTCTCCTTATAGAGATGCCTGCAACCCCCTGTTATCAAAGCCTTGCTTTTGACACCCAATGCACATAGACACTGCTGCTCTGAAGAGGACTATCAAGCAAATACACATGATCTAATCCATTTGTGGGAGATGCTGAGATGCTACAGGAGAGAGCAGGAGGACAAAAGTGGAGTGTAAAATGGGAGGAGATACAGGTCTTTGGAAATGAGTAGGAGAGATAGTGTCATTGTAAATGCCATTTTCAGCTGACAGGTATGTGCTAAAATATTGCAATAAAGAAAATCAAAGACTAAAGAAAAGACAAAATCAAAGATTTAGACTTATTTCGAAGGACATACAATTAAAATAAGAAGTCTTGTGATCGGGTATGCTTACAAGGACATTGCGAAGCAGATCTCTACATTTCACTTTAACCACTCAGTTCTGCAATGTTACTTCATTTAATCATAGAATCACAAAATGGTTTGGGTAGGAAAGGACCTTAAGCTCATCCAGTTCCAAACCCCCTGCCATGGGCAGGGACATCTTACACTAGGCCATGTCACCTAAGGCTCTTTCCAACCTAGCCTTGAACATCAATAGGGATGGAGCATTTGCCAGTTTTTTGGGCAACTTGTTCCAGTGCCTTACCACTCTCATAGGGAAGAACTTCTTCCTTATATCTAACCCGAACTTTCCCTGTTTCAGTTTAAACCCGTCACCTCTTGTCCTGTCACTACAGTCCCTGATGAAGAGTCCCAGCATCCTTATAGACCCTCTTTAGAACTCTTCTCCAGGCTGAACAGCCCCAACCTTCTCATCTTGTCTTCGTAGGGGAGGTGCTCCAGTCCCACACTCATTGTTCCAAAGTAAATCATCTCTATTTATTCCTGCCTTCACTCTCATCTATGGAAATGTTTCAGCAGTTGCCAATTATTTTCAGAAAACCCATATGACATGATTTATTCTCTCCTTTTCTGGGATATGCCTGCAACCCTTCACGTATTCACTTTTCAGATAATTAATGATATATAAAATGACTGGCAGCAGACAAATAATATTTGGGCAAGAAGCCATCAGTCTAATAGATGGTACTCCAACCAATGTCACATTTAAGGCTTGGCACATGGATCATTTAAGCCCCAAGCAATCAATTATTTTTTGAAGCCAGTGAGTACTTTGTCAAAAAGAAAAGAGATGACCACTCAGAGACACCCTCTTAAAGCGGGTCATTTGCTGAAACATGATTTGGAGAAATAACCACAGACTACCAGAGTCATCTCATCTCCAGGGAACTGGTGAAATTAAATGTCCAGCAAGAGCTTTTTTAAAGAGACGAGACAGAAGTAACAAAAACCATAAAAAGCTTTGTCATAGAATCATTTAAGTTGGAAAAGATCTTTAAGATCAAGCCCAACTGTTAAGCTGGCACTGCCAAGTCCACCACTAAGCCACGTCCCCAAGTGCTGTATCTACTTGCCTTTTAAGTATCTCCAGGAGCAGTCACTTTTTGCTTGGGAGACAAGACCATCCTCCACCTCCCTAAAACCTCCTTTCAGGCAGCTGTAGAGAGCAATAAGGTCCCCTCTGGGCCTCCTTTTTTCAAGGTTGAACACACCCAATTCCCTCAGCCATTCCCCATCACACTTGCGCTCAAGACCCTTCACCAGCTCCATTGCCATTTTCTGGACACACTCCAGCACCTCAATGCCTCTCTTGCAGTGATGGTCCCAGAACTGAACACAGGATTCAAGATGTGGCCTCACCAGTACCACTTACAGAGGGACAATCACTTTCCTGGTCCTTCTGGACACATCTTTAATACAAATATTATACTATATATCATAGAATCACAGAGTGGTTTGTGTTGGAAGGGACCTTAAAGCTCATCCAGTTCCAACCCCTGCCACAGGCAGGGGCACCTTCCACTTGAGCAGGTTGCTCCAAGCCCCTGTGTCGAACCTGATCTTGAACACTGCCAGGGATGGGGCAGCCACAGCTTCTCTGGGCACCCTGTGCCAGCGCCTCAGCACCATCACAGGGAAGAACTTCTGCCTAACATCTAGTGCAGGCCCCTTTAGGCACTGGAAGCTGTTCTAAGGTCTCTCCTGAGCATTCTCTTCTCCAGGATCAACAACTCCAAATTCTCTGTCCATCTTCATAGGAGACATGCTCCTGGCCTCTGACCATCAACATAAATCATCATATATATATTTACACTGTTCTGTCCAGATCATTCGTGCAGCTTTACAGCACAGAAAGCTATCTAAGGTGGCACTGAAGAGAGAATATCTTTTTGACTATCAGTAAGTCCTTTCCTCATCACAGCACTGCAACGTTGCTGTTTCATGAGAGCCAAGGCCCAGAGGAAATTGATTCATCCTGAGCCATTTGCTCCTGAAAAACAGAAAACTCACATGGATCACCACTGGTAGACTTTCCCATGAAAACCTATGCTATATTTAATTATAAAATTGAGATCAATCACTTCATCTAATAACTGCACATTCCCATGACAAATTCAATAATATCCATGTTCATGTGCCATAAATTGGGATATTTACAGAACAGATTTCCACTTTTCCGTTTGCCTTCATCTCCCTCCTATCCCAACCCAGCCTTCTTGTTCTTCACTAAGTATGAGCCTGGAGAATTTCTGGATCAATCCTGTTATGTGTTTGTCTCATGTTCTTAGCACCAAACCCATTGATTTTCATGCATCTTTCTTCCCATAGCATCTCTTCACTGAAACGCTCTGAGCTGTGAACCAAAACAGCTTGACACAGTAAACACCTAATGGGATGACTGAAAATACCAAACCAGAATCAAGACTCTCCTGCAGAAATATCTCATTTGTTTCTATTGCTCTTTCCTGATGGAGCTCTCAAGTGTCTTTGAAATTACCCCATTCCCTAGAAATCAGAGATTTCTCTAAGGGTTAATTCAAATTTCAGGAGGGAAAAGCATGATTGCATGGAAATGCTCCTCTTCTTTTGACAAAAGAACAGGTGGATGTCTTATGATAATTAAATTACAAATCAGTGCCTGCTGCTGACAGGGTATTGTACACTGCCAACTAGCATCAGACATTTAAAATCCTCTGTAATTACCTATAATGGGGGGAGTGGAGTGTGCTGCTGTGAATTTTTAACATGAACGTGCCTTTTTATAAGAGATCATTCTCCCTACAATGTGAGATCATTGCAGCATCACTGCTCCTTGCATCATACTGTTTAAAGTAGCATTTCTAAGGCTGTGCTTGCCAAAGAGGTGTCAGATCAACAGGACTGAAGATATGAATCAGTTAGAAGGTAATGGTCAAAAGTCTCAAATTTCTGCAAAGCCAGTTGCCCAGGAAAAGAAAATAAGAAAGGTTTTAAAATAAAATGCACTAAATAAAGTTACAGTACAAGTGACAATAGCCAGACTGATGTGCCTGCATGGAAACATGGATGTTCTTACAACTTGCCTTTGACAGATTGTCAGTTAATTGTCAGTTGGGCATTTGTCATTTGATTTTGGGCCAAAAAGAAATGTTTTTTGTAAAAATCATCAGTTTTTCTTTGCTGTTACCATCAGTTTGTTTTGCAGAAAGTGTAAACAGCATTTCATTTTAGGTCCACTCAAGCTGACCCGTGTCCTAAGCTGCTGAATGCAGTCCTGCTAGAGTTGCCATTCAAAAGCACATATCCCTGTTCTCTAAGTGGGTTTTTGGCTCAACCACACTGTAATACATCACATATTACTTTTGCTTGCAATTGGACTGCTGCAAAAGGGTAGAAGAAAGTGTATTAGAGAAATAAGAGCAGCCAGTGAATTGTGATCCTAAAGAGGATCTTAACCTATAGAAGACACCCTGACATGTGCAAAAGACACAGAGGCAAAAAAGTGATGTTGCTTTTCACTCAGTTCGAGCTTTATAGGAGGTAGAGGTGACAGATACTAACGGTGGGGAGAAAAGGTACCACCACATACTATGGTAACCTGTTCATGAGTGGATCCTGCTCCCAGTGTTTCTTCAAAGCCAGACTGTTGAAAGTACTCTGGCTAGCATAGCAGGTTTCTCAACGGAAACAAAGCCTCTTACTTAGCTGTTACACATTAGCATTTTGAGTCACAAACACTGTCTGGTTTGTGGTCCTCCTATGTCCTTTATGGCCTTTTCACTTGATGCAGGACTTGAGGTGCTTTTCAATTCCCATGCAGATCAGCCCCGCTTCTAGTCATCTGCTCCAACCTTTACATGGGAGCTGCCTCTGAACAGGTTTAACATCATCCCCCTTTTGCATGGTCCAGAATTCAATACACTGGATTTGTTCACAATATTAGCAACAGGCAAAAGCTAAAACCATGATAGACTTGGACAAAAGTTAAATCTGCAAAGTCTCATTAAAAATGTTAGTGTCCTCTTGCCTTATTTTTGTGCCCAGTTTTTTCAGTGGTCTTCAATGTGTTAAATTTTGCTGGTGCTGCTCTCCAAAGGCAGCAAATTTCAATGTCATACAGATGAGTATCTTGAGAAAACAAACTTTACAATTTGCACATACAAGTCACTGGGCATTCATCCAAACATGAGTAGAAATAATGTTACTCATCCAACTGATTGCAAATGAGCAACACAGCTTGAATTCTGAATATTTGCAATCAATCCATAGAGTAAAAAGAGAAAAAAAACAGCCCCTCTTCTCATTATATAAAATGGAAGAAATCACAATCTGCTTGCCAAGACTGTGGAAGTAGATTAGGAAGCTTAAATCATTGAATAATTATACTTATTGTGAATGACTTGCTCTTTTGCTTATCAAGTAGATTTCTAACAGACTTGTCACTATATCACAGCAATACCTTTCATCCAAGAAGCCCAAAGAGCTTTACAAGTGGCAGTCAAGTCTGATAACATCCTGTTGAAAAAAAGTATGTGAATCATCTAAAGGTGGCTAAAATTAGGCACAGAAATACAACTTGCTCAAGGTCACAGGGAGAATCAATTAAACAGTGGCAGAACTTTGGGAGGCTTTTCAGCCTGCTCTTCTCAGCCTGAAGTGCAACTACACTGTCTTTAACAGTAATTATAATTACTATTATTTAAATGTAAGGTTGTAGGTTGGCTCCTGCCTTTGTAATTTTTTTCCCCAAAAGTAAGGCTCCAGGAGAAAGCAGACTTTCTAAGGTCAAGAATTAAGCTTTTCTTTGTGTCACTGTAATAGCTAGAAGTGCTTTGTGTAATTTATATTGTGCTATCTCTGAGAACATGCAGCAACTTTTAGGAAACAAGAGGTATCCTGTAAGAACCAAATTGTTGCACAGAAGGAACAGTATCAGTGCTGAATACTGAGAATTTTTGTAGCTTTTCCATTCCAAACAACAAGTAGTTCCTTTTTTTCAGAAGGAAAAAAGAAAAAGGGGGGGGGGTGGGGGTGCAAAGCTGTGATTTCTTCTCTCATTTTACTGAAATCAGCAGGGTTTTGCCCACAGGTATGTCTACTGAAAAAGGAATGTAGTACAATACATTGGAACAAATATGTTTTACATTATTATCTTCATCCGGGTTTGGAAAGCCTAAAAATTTTACTTTTCATGATGAAGGAGTAGGGAAATGGACATTAGCCAAACTAACTCCCCCTTGTATCAGATGAACGTAATTACACCTTTCGATCACAAGATGGCACAAAAACCATCGAGTTAAGGCATATTCTCACTGGGCTATGTAGTGTTGCAGGAAAAAAGAAGTAGCTGTGCAATGTCATAAAACTTCAAACGATTTTTGCTTCTAACTGACATGGTACCACATTATTCACAAAAGACGGGAATCTTTTAAATTAAGTACATAAAACCAGGTAATGATCATAGACAAAGCTGGCAGCTACAGAAAACTTTGAACAGTTCACACAGGCATCAGAAATTACAAACAAGTAGGAATCTATTGGCTTTTGCAGGCTTTAGCATGAACAAAAACATTATGTATTGACAAGATTGAGACTAGCCCAGAATGCTGCATTCCACAAGGAATTCTAAATCCTAATTAAAACCGCCTGCATGCAAATCTGTACCAGGAGGTATTCAGCTCCATATGCTGCATCACATTTTGGACCTGTTAACAGCATTGGTTTAGCCCTCTGGAGGTTGCTGCTTGCTATCCAATAATTTAAAATAGATTTTCAACTCCAAGTACCAGTGTAAAAAAAGACACTCTCAGAGGGCGGCTTTGCTTGTATTAAATGGTGAATGTGGCTGCAGACTGTAAATATCAGTAGCTTCAAAAAATACCCCAACAAGTCCAGCTAATACTGATTGTTTTTCTAAGAGGAGCAAAGGAAAGATGTGGGTGAAACCATACAATTTATAAGCATCAGGCTGCAGCCACCTCTCTACTCTGTTGTCCTGCAATAACATCACCTGCAAACTCCCTTTTATTGTTTTCAACATTTCCATTAAAATATGGGGTTGTTTTTTTTTCTGATAGTCCCATGTTTCCACAAAAACTATGGAAGTCTTCATGCCTCATTAGCTCCCGTCTTCACACCTCCTTTCCCCCTGCAGCCCTTGATGCCCCAAGTCCCCACCGCTTCCATTCCCTGGTCCCTCCAATCCTGCTGTGTGGAAGCACTGAGCCTCACAAATTCTCCTTTTCCACCCCTTGCTTGAAGGAGTGAAAAAAGATTCTGGCACGGGGCGGCTGTGCTGAGGTTACTACTGAGCATTTGGAGAGACAGAGCTGGCAAATGCCAATTGCCATGTCTCAGCTTCCCTGCCAATAAGCCTGCGGTGGGAAAGCAGCGCAGCAAAACAAACACCCTGGTTTTGTATCAGAAGATTAAAAAGTAATCATGTAATGTAATGAATAAATAATATATTATTGTTGTCTGAAACAAATGATACAGAGAAACAAACACAAACCACTGCTATCTGTACCCAAAACACAGACTTTGATTTAGTCCAGGTTTGCTCAGTGTACGGCAGAGCAGTCCAGCTGTGTTTTGCACCTGAAACTGTCTTCCCAGTCTTCACTCTTGGGTGCCCTACTTCGTTGAATTTGTATGAAATGTAGGCCTCCTCTTCCTGGTTCACAGTACTAGTGACTTCTTTGTAGTTATCTAACTGCAGCAGACAAAAAAATGCATGTGATTTGTATCCATTAGTTTCGGGTCTAGCTACTGATTCAAAGCTATAACTTTGTATTTTCATTGCATTATTTCCCAATGCCCTTCTGAGAACCAGTGAATAGGATAGCACCTACTGAGTTACTCCAGAGGACAATCAAAGTTGTCCCCTAACTCATAGCCCTTTTGGTGCTTGCGCAGATGTAGTTGTGGGGTTTTGTGCCCTCAAGCCTGCCCAGTTTCATAATTCTAGTTTGGGACACCAGGGAGTGTTAGCGCTCTGTCATGGTCACTGTGTAGATCCCACAGACTAAAGGGATGCTGTGAGACTGCGCCAATTCCAGTGTTAATTATGCTTCCCCAAAAGGTCCCACTGCAGGGAATCTCTGGAGAAGGACAGTCTCTAGAGTCGAAGCCTTTCCCACAATGCTCATGAGTTCACCTTACGTCCAAGTACTTCCTCTGTGCAGTCCTGATTTTCCATCCTGCTCTTTTGCTTGTACTGATCCTTCACTGATCATGATTATTCTTTTACAGCTGCGTCTGAAGCTGAATTATGCCCTTATGGAGCTCCCAGCCTTCAAAAATAGGTGTATTAGCACCTACTCAGCAGAGTAATTCCTTGAGACAGCATTGCCAACAAGAAAAAGATTAAAATGTTCATCCAAGTTCTCTCCTTTCTTGGATACACACATAATCCAATACAGGGATCTTTTCCTGCCAGTGCTAAAGTAAGCCAAGGGATCTCTAATGTGTAATGGCAAATGAAAGAAAGTCTGACTTGAGATTTCTCCAGGAAAGAGAAGGAATAGAAAAATCCTCAAAGCAGGAATCAGAGCAAGTGTGGATAAAGACCAAAGCTCAGGTGTTAAATACAGAAAAGGCAAAGAACTTCAGCATCTGCACTACTCTGGTGCTCAAAAAATACTTGTGAAACCCCTGGGAAAAGCATTTGTCTTAAAACCAGTGATAAGTGAAAAATGAGTAAATGTTCTAATTACAAGAGTGAAAACTATTGTGAAAATCAATTCATTAATTTTAATGCACAATTGGATATTGTGGTTAGGCTCATTATAACAGTAAAATCGATTAAAAAACGAGCAATTCTTCAAAGGGAGTACAGTTTGGACTGCATGCATTAAATAATGCATGGAGACATATGCTGAATGTAAAATGCCATATAAAATACCACTCCATGTGACTGAAAGAAACAGAGGGCCTGTGAAAACAAAAATAACTGTAATTAAAAATATGTTTCAGTTATATTGCACTACATTACAATATATGGCCACAGAGAGCCCGCAATAAAATTGTTTAGACTGTTTTAATTCTTACATTTCCTAAATCTGATTGGTTAACTTTATAACCCTGCCATCCCATAACTGTTCTGTGAACACAATGTATACACGTATAAAAAAGCCTCATAAACTTTAATAGCATTCCTGCTTCTTTTACTGTGAAGAAGGTATAGAGATAAGTATTGAATTTTTCAGCATTTGTGGGAAAATGGCCCATCTTAAATGAAAATACAAATGTTCTGTGTGCATAAACCTGAAAAATAGCCTTGCTGTTGTCACACTGAAGAAACCAGACCATTAGCTCTGAAGATAACATTCTTTTTGTACCAAACGAAGTTTTGTTGGTGGTGAAAAACTTATTTCAAGTCTCAAATATCTGCTTTTTTTATCAGTCTCTCCTTGCAAAAAGTACAATGTTTTAACAACAAAAAGATGGATTTAGCACAATTAGGTGCTGAACAGGTCAGTGAAACACGTCTGTGTCAGGTGAATTTGCAAGTGTCTGACATCTGTTGAGAGTGGAGTTCAACATTTCTAAAGCAGGGCACTTACCAAAAAAACAGCTTTGGACCTTTGGGTCTTAATCCTTCTACAGCCTTTCTGTACAGAATAATTGTAGCAAAATAATCTGTGTTTTCAGGTACTCTAAAACAGCCCTCCTTACAGCATAAGCAGACAGTACCTGTCATTATAAACAGAATACAGAGAAGGATCAAGCTGTTACACGAATTGCTTTACTGAGGTTATCATAAAAATCAGTATTTCCTCCTTTTCACCTGTCCACAATCAGCCTAATTCTGAACCAAGGAATTCATGGTTATAGGAGAAGCTCCTTCAGGTCTCTTACCCGAAATGAAGAGATAATGGCTTATCAACATCTCCATTTATTCCATTTAAAAACAAACTAATAGAAGTTGGATACCTGCATTTTCTGAAGAGCTAAGCACAGCCTTTGTTAGATCTTAAAATCCCATAGAGTTTAGCAGGAACCAAGGCAATGGGTGGGTCATGGTGAATAGAACTGCAGGTAACTGCAAATCTGAAGGAAACAAAGGGGTATATGCACCGTTTTCTACTATCTGTAGAACTGCTTTTAGAACCAGATACCTGAAAATTGCTTTTTCTTAGTTGGACAGGTAAGAATTTGTCACATTTCAACTTAAATGTAAAAATCAGCCAGTAATTATTCTGTCGGATGGAGAGAACAATTCTCTGTTGGGGCTGTTGCAATTTTTGGATCTTCTTCTGCAGTCATATTGGAAGAATAGGCATATTCTTTTACTTTGAAGTGATCTTAGCACTCAGTTTTGGAATTAGCTAACTGGGCTCCCAGTCTCTGCAAATATAAGCTAGACTTCATGCCCAAATGATCCGGCATTTGTTTTCTGTCATGTTATATGTATGTCTGGCAGGGTTAGTAACGACTGAAAAGTTCTTTGGAGCTGAAAAATGCTATGAAAATTCAAATTTATATTGTATGGCAGAGAAGACTTTCTGGGCACCAAACAGTGGTTTAGATGGAAATTTAATACCAGCCGATTTGATTTTCTAGATAATCAAGATTCTACAAGTCCTCACCAGAATACCTCAAACTTCATTGCGTTTGAAAGATACTGCCTGATTGTTCTGTTAGATACGTCTGTCTCATGGTTGTGTCTGCCTATCTTTGTGCTGAATTCTACAGAATTTTGCTCTTTTCTTCTTGATGAGGGTTTCTGGTAGTTATAGAAAGCAGGGGAAAACAAAGGGGAAGTTTGAATCCTTAGAAGCTAGTAAAGCTCTCTCTGAAGCAATAACAAATTTCTTGCAGACTGACATTATCAGTGGTCAAAGTCACCCTTCTTGTAATAATGTAAGTTTAATTAAAAGGTTAAATCCCTACTGTGGTCACTAAGAATCCCTATTTGAAGAAGTCTAGACATTGCAACAGAGGTTTCTCAATCTTTGCATTTTCTACTGAGGGAAGTTAATGTCTTGTACAAAAGACATTATCATGAAGAAAATAAAATCTAAATTCCTTTGGTCTTAATGACTAGCCTTCAGGAAGTCTGCATAGATGAGTGTCAGATGAATAACAATGTCATGGTACATTTTCTGTTGTTCTTAATTATTAGAAAATGAGGACAAAGCAAAACCCATCCTGGTTAAAATTAGATGCAGCCCAGATCATAAGGCAATCATGAGACACTGTTAACTTTGAAATGAAAGACATTATTATGAAATGATACACAGAACAAAACTCACAGACAATCTCAAGCAAATAGCTTGGTCTAGACACAGCAGTTTTATTATTAGGCGGAGAGGGTTTTTTAAGTCCTGACCCAACAAATGGATTGATTGATTATATAAATAAATATTTTCCAGATTTTTTTATGTGTAATAGGCCAAATTCTCAGCTCAGCAACATCCAGCTGGGAGTATGGCCTATTTAGAGCCATTTGATTATTCATTTTCTGTCATTTTAAGTACTTGATAAAGTGCTAGATGGATAGCCAAAGACCTACATCACTGTATGTTTTCTGATGCATTAGCAATGTAAAGTCCCCAAAATAAAGGTTCTTTTGTAAAAAATAAAAACCCACATCTTTTTCCCTACATAAACCTCCTTTACATAGCAGGCAAGTCACTAATGCTGCATTTTCTCTCAATCCTGTGCTACTCAGCTGATAAGACCAACAAGGAAAACAATTTATTGAGTCTGGAGCTGTGATTTTCTGCTGAGGAAATGTTCTCTGGGAAACAAACTGAGAGCTACAGCTCATCTTTGTGTTGACAATGAGAAAGTGAGCATGATTTTAACTTGTCACTGACCTTTGCTGCAGTTGGATCACTGATCTAAAAGTCAGTGGCTATATATATATAACATTATTCACATCAAACTATCATGTATAGTGTGGGAAAAACACATTTTACTATTTATAAAACATCTCTGCATGAGCAAAGTTCTGCAAACATTAATCACAACTGTGTGAATGATTATCGACTCCAAGGAAAATGCTCTTTCATGAGTGATTCATCTCATCTCTGCTGCTCAGGAAAGGGTGGACTGCCCTTTAATGGTGTCACATGCTTGAAACTAGCTACCCAAAAACTGAGATATTGGCACAGATGAACCTCACTGGCTCTTAGGCCTTGATGAACAGCGGACGAGTGCTCCCCATTGGGAAGTGTGTTTATTTTGGGGCATTCTTGCTTGGCAATTTGTCCTAATTGCAACCTGACTAAACAGGAGTAAAAACTGCCTTAGTAGGAATTTCCACAACCTGTGAACATACATCTGTATTTTGGAAAGCTGATCATCTCCAGGTGGTGTTAAATTAGGCTGGTTCTTCCTCAGCTCCCTTGGGAAGGACTGTGTAATTTAATTTCCCTTGCTACCATGCAAATGATTACACTCAGTGTTGAACATAGCATAAGTCAAATCCCAACCGCCAATAACACTTTGGCCATATACGTCCATGTTGTCGTAGAGTCTTTTCAGCTTTACTGGCTTATTAAAAGTGTGGCTTTATTAACTTTTTAAACCACTAAAATTATGATTAAATGGTACAACAGAAAATGTTTTGAGGCGTTTCTTTTACAGATGATTAGCTAGTGTTATGAGATGCGCTCTAGTTGTCTAAACAAATGTAGGATGATATCTCATTTTTGTACTGGCTACCCTCTTTTTTTTTTCTTTAATAGTATTACAGTAGTAAAACATAGGATCTTAACAGTTTCTCTTCTTGAACTTTCCAACAAACAGAAGTTTCATGGAACCACTGTGAAAATGTTTCCTTAATTTTTTATTTCACTGTATTTACAACAAAATTTAGTACAAAATCATGTCCTGAAAAGCTTGATGAATCAGACCCCAAAACACATAACATTAGCAGGATGACTATTCTCAAAGCTGCTGAAATACTTTATTGGAACCCGTATTTTCCAAGTGAAATGCATTCAGTTGTTGTACCAAAGTTCCTGAAGTGTTTCAGTTACTACGCTGATTGCATATCTTCAGTTCTCCAGTTCCTCCCTCCTCTCTAAGGTTTGCACATCAGTGCTGCTCATTTGCAAGTGTTCAGTGCTCACCTGTAAATAGGTCACACATTTGCATTTTCCAACACCCTTGCATACCTCCTGACAAGTCACTGCCTGCTATCAGAGCTGACCTGCCTGGGAAATAATTTGAACACCTGCACTTTAGATATGTATTGCCAAGGAGAACTAGCTAGCGCCATATGCATAAGTGGTTAATCAGGTATTCTGGACCCATTATATTCCTTCTTGTGGCTTCTGAATGCTTCCTATTTTCCAGAAGTACTTTGATGTAAAAAGTACTGGCTTTGAAAAGCCTGTATATGGCACATATTTATGGTTCTATACCAAAAACTTGAAGACCCTTTTTTGTGTCCTAATAAATCTGAAGTTGCAAAAGGTGCCATTGCCAGGTTTCAGCTTTAAATATTTTTTAAGTAAACGGAAGAAAAAAGGCATCCATTTCCTTCAGAACATAAATACTTAAAATGTGTTTATATCTGAAATTTCTATCCTACCATGTTTATTTTTATAAGTTTTCTGGTTTTTTATGATATGTCAGGAATCAATAATTGGTCCTCATTATCAGGATATAAAATTAATATTACCTGTGAAAAAGAAAATGCAATCAGAAAAGTCCCAAAAGAACATGAAACAGACAACCCCCCCCCCCCCCCCCCAAAATATCCCAAGTGGAATTGTTGCTAATATCTGTGCTTATTTATATCACTACACATAGGGGTTTAACATTACATTCTAATATTTCAAAACTGCTTAATCTGCTTTCATACTGAACCAAATCAGGAATTCCCTTGAAAAAAACAGGCAAAGGAATATCAGCATATCAGTCGACTGCTGTACTTCAATTGGAGTGCTAGTTTTAAAAATGATATTACAAGCTAACACATAATGGAAAGCAAAATGAAAATGAAGACTTGAAATATAATATTTTGTTTGCTTTGTTTTTCCACGCATTTCATTTTATGTTAATTTATTCCCTGTCTCCCAAAAAGGGCTTGATTTATGAATATTTTCACCTAAAATTCCTTTAATGAACTTATTTTAGATTTTTGTATATTAAAATCATAGAAAAAGAAGGTTTAGAACAGAGAATAATGCTATTTGTTAGACTCAAAGGTCAAGAAGGGGTGACAAAATAGTTCATTAGAGCTTTCATATAGCTGAAAAAAATGGGCAAACATTTGGGCGCAGAGTCACTACTATCAAATTAAATTTGTTTCTATCTTTAGACATTCCTAATCCATTTGCCAATTAAGTTCCAAAGAGAGAATTAGAAATAAAACAAAATAAAACAAATACAGGAGCTGATGAGTTATGTTAAAACTTGCACTTCCCTCAAGGATGAATAAATTAATTTATAGGTATCCTAAAGTGCGATTGCCTATTGTTTATTGCAGAGTTCTTGAATCTCTCTCTGATCTCTTCTGCAATCCCTACATTTCCAAGTTTTGAAAGACTTTTAATGAGGGGCTAAATTATTCCTAAGCTAGTTAAACCACCTACAACTCATTAAGTGGAGAAATTCAGCACACACAACTGGCCTGAAGAACCATTCTATTTCTTTAGCCTTATCACTTTCAGTGAAATTCACTTCACAATTTGACACATCTAAGGTGAGAGGCATAGGCTGAACAGTTAAGAGTTTGCATTCATCCTTTTGTGTGAGATGCTTTGCAAAAGCCATCATAGTGACAATTCATTTGAATAACATGAAATATTTAGTGAACGCGATTCTCTCTCCCTGTAAAATGGCCATTTTAGCTGAGCACTTGTGGTGAGGTGAACATTGAAGACAGATCTTTTCCTCTAGACATGCAGAAAACTGAATGCAGAACTTTCTTCTTCTATGTAAAATATGGTCTTAATTTCCTGAGGTTCATTAGAAAATCCCCAGATAGTGCTGTGTCCAGCAAATATGCCCATTTATGACCAATATCATTTGAAAGACTGATCCCTGATAGTGGAGAGAGGTTTCCTGTGCTCTCAGACTTCTTAAATTCACAGATGGTCTCTGCTGTTTTCTGCCCCAATCCAGACCTGCAGCACTGCCTGAGATGCCTCTAAGAGATGCAAAGATCACTAGGAAGAAGCAGACTTAGAAAGGGAGTGCGAATGATACACCCCCTCAACAAATAAATGAGGAAAGGGGGGAGGGTGAACATTTCTGTGTTCTGCATTAACAGCACAGAATACCTGAAGATTTAGGGAAGAAAATCATCAGACAGCTTGCAAAACCAGGCAGAAGTTTCACAAAGACATGAGGGGCTAAAAAGAGTTCGGAAGTGAAAAAAAGTAGTTAAAACTAAAATCCCTTTTATGCAATAGAGACTTTCATAAACAACTCATGATTTGGTGGCGAGATGAAGGAATTTGCAGCTCTTGGGAATGCCAACGTAAATAATTGTAGTAACAAACTCAAAGGACGCTGGTGAGCTGCAGAAGGAAAGCAAGGGCTTGAAGAACTGAAATATGTCCACACTGTATGCAGACGTAGGAACAGAAGGAAATGAAACTAGTAGTGCTAAAAATTACTTTGTAAAGTGTAGAAATGGGGACATAGATATAAAAATGATCGCTGATAGAAACAGTCAGAAAGGTCCAGGATCAGTGTATATAATATTGCCAAAATAGGAAAAGTCTGCCTCTTTTTAAGGAAGTGCAATGGCTCTGACATAGAGAACAAGTTTTACAACAGAACTGTTGTTAGAAGGTGCATAAGCACAAATATATGTGCACAATATTGTATATGTAAGCAAAGTTGCCAGTCTCAGCTTGAACTGAAACACGTGTATGGACATCAGCACTAAACAGCATAAAAAAGGTTTTAAAGGGGTTTTAGTAAATTTACCTTACTGAATTTGAAATGAAAAGTCATTTGGAATGTCAGGGGCGATTTTTCTGTCTTTCTTGATGCCTTATATTTTCTCAGGCAGAGAGTCACATCAAAAACTTTTAAAGTGTTATTTAGGGGGTAGAAGAATGTTGTTAACTGCGAAACTTAAAGCACAGAATATCTGGTTTATTCAAAGATTCCTACTAGCTCTGTAGGACAGTAATGACCAAATGCAGTAACTTTATTCATATAGAAAAATATTTCACTTGAGAATGACAAGCTCCCTTATCAGTTTGATGGTGATAAGAATTACCAAGAGTATAAGCTCCAATTATTTTGTAAACAAGTTTCTTGACACGAAATGAGAGATTACAAAATGGCATATTTTTTCTGTCTGTTACCTTGGCTCATTTGGTTATGATTTCCAGTATGGCATGAATAGATATTATTTAGGGATCAGTCTGGTTTATTCACACACTTTCCATCTCATAGTGACAAGAATATTAATGGTGGCAAACCCGGGAACAAATGTGGGGTATATATGAGCACTTGCTTTCTATAACTAAGTTTAACTTATGATCTTGTTTCCTAGACATTAACTTTACTTATATCCTAAGATAACCATATTCCAAAATATGAAAGAGAAGAGAAACAGAACTTTTCAATCCAAATCTAAAGCTTTTGGAGGCAGAAAGTCCCAGAACAAGATTACTACGACACTCCACTGTTCTCTAACATCCTTCAGTTCTCATTATCTCTAGATAACCAGCTATTTTACAGCATCTCATGAAGGTTGAAAAATCTTACTTCTGCTCAGCAAATTAAAATGGAAGGTCCAAAACTGCAGCCCCTAGAAATTCCCAAAAACTTCCTACAGCCGCACGCTGTAACACCTCATGCTACTGCAATCATTAACTGAAAAATCTATGGCAATGCAAAGATTGAAACCAAGTATCCAAATCTCACACAAAATCACACAAAAAATATCCCAGGCTCTTGGGAAGAGAGAAATAAAGCCTCTAGTAGTGAAAGCCCCAATGCCATGCATGTGTTTCAGACCCAAATTGTTGAAAATACAAATGTAGTTACAGGCTTTTTTAAGGAGGAAAGAGAAAGCAATAAAAGAAATCGAAGGTGCTATGATGAAAAGTTCTTGAAATTTTAGAATGTTTTAATGCCTGGCCTGTCTACACCTGTAGATACAACAGAATAGCATCTGCATGCAAAACATTAGTCCATCCACTAAACAACAGCGAACTGGCAATGTGCTATTACAGAAGAAACCCAACACCATCTGTACACAAAGTGAAGCTGACATTTTAAGTTCTGGTCAATGCATTTTCTTTTCTTCAAGGTCTATTTACACTTTAGTTTGACAGGACTCTGACTGGGGATATAATCACCGGCACTATGCTGCAATTTAGAATGAGAACAAGGACATTATTAGTAAAGGGACCACGGGTGAGTTACAGTTTACTTAAAATAAAATTGTAAAAATGGGACTCTAAGAAACTGCATTTAAAACCTGAAGAAACAATTCAACTCTACAATGAAATATTTTTCATGGTAATACCTAATATTTTGCCATTGGAAACAGAAAACAGCTTCATTATTAAAAACCACCAGGTAAAAGAAGACTTGAAGAAATAAGCAGCACAACTTTTTGCACATCTCTTTCCTTATTTAAAAGGAAATCTGCGTGCAGAGAAGGGCCTTAAAATTCACTCGTAGTCATGGGCTGTGACGTTTTAGGACCTCAGAGACCTGTGGACCCAATAAAAATAGAGAAATTGGGAGCGTGAAGGACCATTTTGCACAGTCAAATGGGATTCCTAAGACATGCTAACTGTGGGGAGAAGGAAGATTTCCTTGGAGGTGGTATATGCAGGCAGACATCTTGCCGAGCATTATAAGCAGATACTTTGTCCTTGGTGTGATGTTCTTGCTTCTAGAGACCACAAGTTTTGCCATCTTTCTGCACTCCCCTGAGAGCACAAAGTGAAAAGAAAACATCTACCAGTTGTTTCAAGATGTGAAAACCTAACAGTGTGAATTTGGCACTTGAGCGTGCCACTGGGATGTTAGTAGCAATCTTAGATACGTGTAGGTGGGAACAGAGGTTTTCCACAAGGCAGCCATGGGGCTAATGATAGAAAATTGTGTTGCTGGACATTCCCAAGATTGCTCTTTAAAAACAGTATACAAGTAACTAACTATTTGCTGCCTCCTGCAGGACTGCAATCATAATTTCAAATGCTATTATCAACTCTGTGAAAGCAATGTATTTTGACTGAATTTAAAGATGTGGAAGGAAGGTTTGTTTTAAGTAGGTTTCACTCATGAGTTTTTGAAAAGCTAATCTTCTGGATGTTATAGGCTTGAAATCAGTTCCTAGCAAGTGAAACCTAATGGTCTCAACTTATTAACTGTATGTTAAAAAAGGAGGAAAAAAGAAAGATAGCGACAGCAATATTTTCATTAACTTGATTCCCATTTGTGTGAAGGCTGCATACTCCACAGATCTGAGTAAGGAGGTTTTTAACTGGGAGCAAATGCACAGATTTCACCTGACTTAGCAACCCTTTGTGGGTGGCTAAGGTAGGTTTAACAGTCTTAATGCAAACCAGAATGAGGCCAAGTATAAAATAAATAAAGATGGAAGCTTTGTCGTATGTGAAGGTTTTCTAACACATTTCCTGCAAGGAGCGCATTCCTTTTTTTCTTCCTTTCTCTCAGACAGTTCTGCAAGGTACAGGAAGCATTACACTGCAAATGAGCTTTCACTAAGGCTTGTTTCATAAAAGCCATTTTGGAAAGCATCTGCATATAACTGAACTCTATAATCTGCCTCTTCTCACTGCTATTTAAAGGTTCTCAATAAAACCTGAAAGAGAGATTGTCAGTTATAATGTGGGTTTTAACCACTGGAGCACCCACAGTGTTTAGAAATGCAATGCTGAGACAATAATGGACAACTCTTTGGTTGTGATTTTGATGAAATGCCTATGAGCTTTTGTAGCTCTAATCAGTCCACTTCAGACTAGCAGTTACTGCAGGGTGAACCCAGTTATGTCAGGTCCTATGAATTTTGCTGTTGTTACTGAAAACATAGATTCATAGAATAGCTAGGTTTGGAAAGGACTTAAAGGATCTACATTATTAATAATATCTGAATCAATGAATTAAATAATAAAATAGGGATTCAAATATTTTTAGACCTCTTATGTAGTCGTTTCACTAATCTAGCTAAAAGGACTTAATTTTAGAGATCAGTTGCACAAACCTATTTTGTGAGGGATAATACACATACGGTGAACTACGTGGCTCATGCTCATCTACAAAGTAGAAGCAAGTTGAAAAAAAGACTGTTTTCTCAAAGTGGCAAAACTTCATTCATGTGCCTACAGTGCTACTACATAAATATCAGTAATCACTATCAATATCACTAATAACATAAAATAATATCACTAATATCCAATTTATTATAGTATAGTGAGCTAAACGTCAGAATGTGAATTTAAAATGTTCAGAGAATTATGTTAATTTTTTCCCTCCCCTAAATCTAGGGGCTTTTAAAAATTGTTTTGTTTTTACTTTGGATGTAACAAATAATTCTGAATGCTTAAAGGTTGAAATTCTCTTTACATTACTCTTCATTTCAGAATAGAAAGAGAGAAGAAAATGAAAAGTTTTTCACTGAATAAAGTCTGAAATAAATTATCCAGAAGCATATTTTACAATTTTGAAATATTAGAACACAAACTGTTAAATAGAAAATATATTAACATTTTAAAATTGTTAGTACAACTAAGTAAATCACAATAAGAAACTAAAGTAAAAACTTAATGTGATCATGTCCTGAGGGAAAAGGTAATTAACATGGTGTATTCTTATAAAACGCGGTAGTCTCAAGGAAATCACATTTAAAAGGAAAAGGGAATAGTCAGCCAGATCTAAGACTGTATTTCAATTATAAAGCTTTCGCTGTTCAGCACTGATACAATATTTAGAAAAACATATTTACAATTGCACTGTTGCTTGCAAGAAAGAGCTACTTGTTCTTAGCACACTAGCTTTCTAAATTCTGGCAAATCTGATCATTTTAACTTAGCCTATGATCATTAGTAAACCTGGGACTGAATTTCTACCACTATGTACTGCTGGAAGTACTAGTCCTCTTTCAAACCAAAAGAATATCAAGCACTTCTGAAATGACCTGAAAGATATTCAAATCAGTGGAAGCACTGGAAGGACTTTCATCCAGACTTCACACTTAGCTTGAAAGACTAGGTCCCTGGATTGTAAGCAAAGAACAAACAGTACTAGTGGACTGGCTGTACTGAAGTGCTAAAACAGGGGGCAGAAGTACATAAAGTACCTTTTTTTGCCCTTTCAGTAGTGGTATTTGAGAAATGGAGTTGACAGGGGCTTAAAAACAGTATTCTTCAGAAATGCCTTGTAAAATCTGTACCTAAATACACCTGCATTCAGATAATAAGAGCTTTGAGAACAAGTCACAATTATTCAACATCACAACCTACAGACAAGCATCTCAACATCTTGACCCCTGTCTTTAAAGCTTTTATTGATCTGGACCTCTTAAAATGAGAAAACAGCTTAAACTTCTAAGACAGAGGTGACTGACAAAAAAACCCCAGTGCATTCCTAGCACAATAGATTTGTCCTTCACAAGAGGAAAATAAATTTGTCCAATGGTTTTCTCAAATGAAGGAGGCTGGTAAGACATTTGGATAATTCCTGTAAAATCTGGAATCTATTTCAAACTAGCCTATGTGTCATTTTGAAATAATAAAAACACATAATCCAGGAAAACAAAACAAATACGTTACAGTGTATAAAAAGCCATATGCATGATTTTCTTCAAAGAGAGAAAGGCAAGAACCTCATGTTCAGAAGCCCCTAAAAGAAGGGAAAAGCCATAGGTCTGTATGTATTTAAAAGAAGAAATTGCTCGGTATTTTCTTTAATCCTTGGAGTTACACACTGAGGATGTTCTAGAATTTACCTTTAATTAAAAGAGGGTCTTTTTCTACTTCATTCTACATAAATTATTCACATGAGTTCTGTGGCTCAGTGATAGCACATTAACAGCTCTGCTATTTTCTATAATTGCTGCACATAGGTAATCAGAATGCATTATGTTGAAAGATAATTATGACTATTTTCTATTGTCGAGCGATACTGGGGAGCCTCAGCAGTGTGCTTTTGTTACACTATGTTTCATGTGGATGGGGAGGAAATGATCAAGAATTTCCCAAGGCTCTGCATTTTTCTACAAATATACTAGTTACACAGGAGATCCCAGAGTAGTTAAAGCTCTTCCTACTGGCCGAGTCATATCACAGAAGTCTACTCAGGCAAATGTTTCCTTAATTTGGAGGCTTAAGCAAAACTGCAAACGTATTTTGGAGACATGACGTTTTTACTTCAATAAGTGATTTCATAGAATCATAGAATAGTTAGGGTTGGAAAGGACCTTAAAATCATCTAGTTCCAACCCTCTGCCATGGGCAGGGTCTCCTCACACTAGGACACATAGCCTAAACGTCCGTCCAACTTGGCCTTAAATACTGCCAGGGATGAAGTATTCACAACTTCCCCAGGCAACCCATTCCAGGACCTCAGCACCCTCTTAGTAAAGAACTTTTTCCTTTCATCTAACCTAAACTTTCTCTGTTTAAATTTGAACCCGTTACCCCTCGTCCTATCACTACTGCCTCCAATGAAGAGTCCCTCTCCAGCATCCTTATAGGACCCCACTAGGTACTTGCCTTGATTTAAGCACAGCTGATAACTCAGTACTACACATCCTCTAGCTCACTCTCTCCCCTCCATCCTCCCAGCTCCTGGAGGGATGGGGAGGAGAATTGAAAGAATGTAACTCCTATGGGTTTAGATAAGAACAGCCCAGTAACTAAGGTATAACACAAATCACTGCTGCTATCACCAATAATAATAATGATAAGGGAAATAACAAGGGAAGAGAATACAATCGGTCACCACTCACTGAGCAATACGCAACCAGATCCGAGCAGTGATCTAACCCTTCCTGGTAACTGCCCCCCATTTATATACTGGGCATGATGTGCTGTAGTATGGAATACCTCTTTGGCTAATGTGGGTCAGGTGTCCTGTCTCTGCTTCCTCCCGGCTTCCCCTCCTCCCTGGCAGACAATGAGACTCAGAAAGTCCTTGATCAGAGTAATCATTACTGAGCAGCAACTGAAAACATTGGTGTTATCAGTGCTGTTCCCATGCTGAAAGTCAAAAACACAGCACTGCACCAGCTACTAAGAAGGAGAAAAATGACTGCTGCTGCTGAACCCAGGACAATACTGAAGGCTGCTGTGAGGTCTCCACACAACAAATTTACATGAAAGTCCCTCTATCAGTGTATGCACAGTTGTCATTAAGCAGCATGAGTATAGGACAAATTTTGGTGCATGAATTTTAACCTCAGTAACAGAGATTTCCATATCCTATGCAGCCAGCATTAAGCTTGCATGTATGAAGGTGATTTAGTACTTTTAAATTTCCAAGATACAAAGATTTATAACAAATATTTATCTGCCTGAGGATGGAAGCAGTTCTACTTACTTCATGTTTTCCTTCCATTTGAAAAGTCTGGAAGGCAGAAATCTACCAGAAATGTTGCGTTACATGCTGACATCATGCTAACAGGTTCTGCATCAACCCTAATTTATACAGCGTTTCTTCACTCAGCTTTCCTTCAGTGCCAAGTTGTTTCTGTTGCGTAGTGACAGTTTTCACAGATAAGCAATTAGCTGGAAATTAAACACGGTATGTGAGTTTGACACCAGTTAACAGCAGCCAGCAATTAAAGGATGAATCTCACCCCTACTTTATTGTGATATATTGCATTGTTTCAAAGTTATATAAGAAATAACTGGAAAATGCCAATGAGGAAGACCTCACAGGTCTCGTATTCCATCCTCTTACCTGTGCAAGATGTTTTTGATATATCCAGTACTTAAATGTATCCAAGATTATAATTTTCCTGACATCCATGTGTATTAAAATGCATGCATTAGATGCTTTCAGTTTACCAGGCAATGACTTAGAATCTATTAAATTGGATCTGCTTCCACCTAAGGTAAGCAGGATGTGTTAGAAATGGATTATTTTTGGCAATTGGGTTTGTCTCCAGAGTCTGTTAGAAGGTTTCTAGAGCTGAAAAGTCCAAATCCCTAATCAGTAGCTTACAAAATATGTAGAGATCTCATGTCTGCATGAGTTCTAGGCACTTCCCCTGCAAAACATGACTGCACTCATATTTCAAAATGAAAAATGACTATCAGCCAAACAGAAACATTCAGAAGATCGCTGTGCAGAGTGTGACAATTGTCACACCTTGCTGTGGGACCTTCATATGCTTTGTGTCCTGAAACTATAACTTTCAGAATTAGATCACTTTTCACTCTGAATGTTTACCTTAGGACAGAAGAGTGCCCAGGAAAGACAGTGACTTCAAGACCTATTATACGTTGCTTTAATAACTCCCATGGATATCACAGCCTCCTGAACCTATCACCACATACTGACGTAGTCTTGGCTTTTCTACTACTTAGCAGACAGTAGCAGTATTGTGCAAAATTGCTTATACTGTTTCTCTCAAGACAAAAATTCTTCCCTGTGAGGGTGCTGAGGCTCTGGCACAGGGTGCCCAGAGAAGCTGTGGCTGCCCCATCCCTGGCAGTGTTCAAGGCCAGGTTGGTCTTGGAGCAAACTCATCCAGTGGAAGGTGTCCCTGCTCGTGGTAGAGGGTTGGAACTGGGTGTGTTTAAGGTTCCTTCCAAGCCAAACCATTTTGTAATTCTATTATTCTAAGATTTCTTGGGTCTGAAATTGGGTTCTTGCTGTTTGCCACCCATAACTGTCACCATGTCTATCACCATGGGTTAACACGTCACTGTCAGCTCTAGTGAGAATGGAAGCATTAAGGAAGGCATTGTTGGCCCTACTGTGTGCTGGAGCAGAATAATACTTCTGGGTTAGTCACAGTTCTGCTGTGCTCCTCCTCCTGTGGACACCTTTGTGTTTAGGTCTCCAAGCCCCAGCTCCTTTATCACATAAGATTCCCCTCACTTGAAATAAATCTGACATGCTTCAAAAAAGAGTAAATGTGGATATACTTTATTCTTTAATCTCTAGGTTATTTTTTTTCTCATTGTTCCTCCTTTTATACTCTATGTTACAGACTAACTGTATGTGTTTAGGGTTCTTAATGCAATATCATATTAGGACAATTTAACACACTAGTGTAATAAAATAATTAAAAGGGTAATATTTTTAATTTTCCTTTAAGATTATTTCTCAAAGTAGAAGTAGTGCTCTTGAATGAAAAATAGCTAACAGTGGCAGGTAATATGTTTTCATTTTATAGAAACAGATTGCAATCTATCATGTGGATTATAACTGTTGAAAGCTTTACATGGATGCGATTCTTACAAATTATGAGTCATTGTTCACGTTCAAGGCTAAAGCCAGCCATAAGTATATATAAAATGTATAGATTATTTTTAAAACCTGTCAAATTTTAAATGTAACTGAAATGAAGAAGCTTATCTAAATCTTTCAAATACTACTTGCTTAGGAAAACCACACTTTTACGTTATTACTAAAGAGCAAGAATTTGTGTAAAATGCGTTAAGATGCATCTCATTTTGGCAGTTTATAAAATTCTTATATTTTTCTTTTTTCCCTGAAATTAAAATAAAATACGTTTTTATTCATATTGGCCAAGATCACAAGCATTTTCATATAATGGGATTCTTTCCCATTTCTTCATTGTAGCAAAAGCAAAGTGCTATTTATAAACATTTATTCATAATTTCTAAACCAGTTATGAAATTAATGCACAGACATTCCAACCAGGAAGGGTCACAGTTTAGTTTGCATTATGTGATCATCAGAAACATGAGGTATTAAATACTTTCAATATAAGTTACTTCATTTTCTTCCATGACCCAACACTACACAATTATTTTATGCTGATTACAGATTTATTTATAAACTGTTGCTCTCATTAAACATCATAGCTTTCCACTAGCATTGAGGTGCAGGACTAGGTGCAGAAACTGACCCTATTATAACAGTAACTGGGGGTTTTCTCCTTGATTTTCAAGGGGTTTGTAGCTAAAATAAACACTTATGACTACAGAAGGAAATGGAAAGGTAATACCAATGATAAATATAGATTTCTTACTGATTCAATGACTGAAAATTCGGGAATGTTTTTCATGTCATATATTAGTGACCTTGAAAGTTGTAACTTGAAGCTGCTACATTTGCCCTGGTTCACCCTACACACTTGATCTATTGAAGCATTGACTCATGAAATTCAGGTGTGATGAGTATATAAAGGCCATTTGCTATGGAATTAGGAAGACTAGAAAGGTTATAAAGGAGCATAATTTACAAGTGACATAACTGGACTAGGACTGGAAGCCTTCTTACATCATTATCATTGTATCAAGACTAGAAGACTATATAAAAAAAATGAGTAGTGATGAACAAGTCAGAAAATAATTGGATTATATATACACAATAATTGGGTAGAAGAAAAGAGATATTCAGGTGGGAAAGCTGTAACACAGATTTATGGCGGATGGGCTGGATTTGCTCCCTTGACAATAGCAAGGTTAGAACTGAATGCAGATCTCTGCATGTTGCTTAGAGTTTTGCATAATTCAGGGTATAGAGTCACAATGGCCAGTACAAATAATAAATTACAATTTATGAGGGTAAACTGCCAACTAGAATTTGTAAATGCCAGCTTTATAGCAAAACAATTTGTGATTGCTCAAATGATTAGTAAGTTGATTAGCTTAACAAGGCTATTCATCTACTAAATGTGAAGCTTTTCAAGGTTATTTGGGGATGCCTGCTCTCATCTATCTCACTTTTCCTGGGTATGTGACATGACTATATGTACTGACTGGGCAGTTACAGGCTTACTCGTCTCTGCCTCTGGAAGACTACTTGGGTTCACTCCTGTAGCAAACTGAAACCAGTAAGGACATATATTCATATGTTATACACAGAGAGAGTGACAAAAAGACTTTATCAAAGTTGTAGAAGAATAAGCTAGCTGCCAACTCTTTCCATGAAATCTAAAGTTGTAACAAAAAAATTGGAAGATCCAAAGTTATCCAAGGTTAAACTCTTTTCTTTAAGCTTGATTCAGACTGTTATGTTTTGGTTCTGTTCAGATCTGTGTGAAATTATGTACCTATGAGCCACAATTCTTTGGCAGTAAAATGAAATTAAGTGTCCATCTGCTTTAGCTTGGGCTCTTATTTCTTGCTAATAAAAATCCTCTCAGCAGAGAGCTGATAAACAATTTTCATTTGCCTACAGTTGCTTCTCAACAGATGCTCACATACTTTTGAGGTCCGCTGATCACCTTCGAAAGCTTCCCAAATCAAACTAATGGCAATTGAAGCTGTAAGTGTATATACAGACTTATAGACTTGTAAGAAAAGTTTTACACTGAAGTGGAATGCATTATTATTTACGTTAAATCTTGGAATTAAAGAAAAGATTGTTTTCCTGAGATTAGAACTGATGGCCATAGCATATTCACCCAACACCAAAAGCACAACGAGTATGTTGTACAAAAGAAATGAAAGATAAAGAGTGCAAACTAAAGAGAAAGTGGCTCGGCATGAAAAGCCTGTTCTCATCATATCATATTCTGTATCGGAAACTATGAAAGAAACTATGTCTGTTGGAACAGCTTTAAAAAGGCTTTTTCCACTCCCTCACTAACTCAGATCTGTCCTGGGTGCTGTATCACATGCTGTCAAAGAGAAACAGGTCTGAGATAGGGTATGCATCTTCCACAGGCAGCAACCTGTCCTGGGATCTTTGAATCCTCTGTCTTCACCATGGCAGCAAAACACTAAAAATTCTGCCTTTTTAAACAGGCAACAAGAGACGCACTGAATGCTATTTTTAAAATCATCCCAATTAAAGGCCTAAAATAGAAAATATGGTGATTGAGTTTAAAACCCAACAAAACCAATCAAGCACATCATAAATTGCAGACTTAAAATACATGAATTACAGTGGAAGGTATTTACACTCCTCTCTGATAAAATGGGAAGATGCATAGTCTATAAAGTCAATAAAATATTTTTAAACAATTTATTCATACAGGATACAAGATTGTCCAGGGCAAAATTTTAGGTATGTTAGCTGATAAACCTTGTTAAGTGTTATTTTCTTATAAAGACTGATCTAGGGAAGACCATATTTTAATATACTAGACAAATAGTATTCCATTTCTTTCAAGGTTATACAAGGCAAGTCAGCTAAAATGGAAATTTGATGTGTGCATAATGTTTATACAATAGGAATTTTAAGGGATAGAAGGCATAACATGAAATTTGTTTCTAATCGCTCTTTACTTGCCAATCTCTAAAGCTCAGCAAGAAGGCTGAATCGTTATGTCGCAGTAGATTAGGTTTTAAATCAAGTGCATAAACATTCACTGATAAAACTAATGCATAAAACATGAGACTAGGAATCACTGGGACTGAACTCTAAACTGCATTCTGATGTATGGGTTCACAGAGTCAGCACAATAAAAAAAATAGATTGGAAGTCCAAACTACCTACTAGATTCAAATATTGCCCCCAAATTATTACAGCAAATGATTTTATCAGTGTTTTTTTGGTTTCTCTTATTGCTTATGCCTGGTTCTGAACGTTGATTTTCACTTTAAAGCTGAATGTAGTTGCATAACATAGTAAAGGATGCACTCGTAGAATTGCAAGAAATTTAAACCCTAAAAAAGGGATATTTCGACAAGCAGCTTGCTGGCCTAAGGATAATTTTATTTCAGTTGAGAAGCTCCACAGTAAATTACACAGTACTTATGTATTACTTAAGTAGAGTCAGAATTTAACTGTTTAACAGTCTTTTTGTACTTTGCCTTTTGGAAGTGTGTCACCACTACACTATTAGAATTTGTATATTTGTTATCCCTTCTTCAATTATAGTAAAAAAATAAGGAAAAGAATAAAATGCAAAATTATTCAAAATTGGAGAACAATAAAAATGCAGCCATATTTAAGTTTTACTTTTGGAAACACATACCTCTTCCAGAATTATGTTTAAATTAATCCTAAAGAGAACATATGCACAGACAGAGAAAGGCAAGAGAAAGGTTTTGCAGATCCCAGAGAAGTATCCAAAACCTAATATGGTTACTTACAAAATCTAATCAGCTTACTTCTAAAATCACAACAGAGTTGCATTAGAAACATCTCAGGTAAATGGCTTCATGGACCAAGCAAAACCAGGTGACCCCCTGGTAAAAATACTTCCATTTTATCTGCCAAAGAATACAGAAACATAGAAACCCAGACTGGTTTGTTTGGAAAGGACCTAAAATCTTATCCACTTCCAACCATCCTGCCACAGGCAGGGACACCTTCCACTGGAACAGGTTGCTCCAAGCCCTGTCCAGCCTGGCCTTGAACACTGCCAGCGATGCGGCAGCCACAGCTTCTCTGGGCAATGTATGTAAACGAGTAGCTATCAGAAAACAAATTAAGATGAAGCTTTGACAGATAATGTATGTGTTAAAAAATGCACTGGATAGATAAAATTAGCACAAGCTTTTTCCACTGTTAATGGAATATACTAAGAAACACATTTAGGCAAGAACATGGAATTTTGTTGACTCAGAAATATTTAAATCAAGTACACCGGATTTCCTTTTATCTGTGCTCTTTGAGGTTTGCAATATCTAATCCTTACATGAATGGATCTTCAAAAATCCTTTCAGCAAGTCACTCTTCAAAATTCACAGTATTCCTTTGCACTCTATTTGTACCAGTTCTGAATTTTATAGGAGCATGGTAGTAACTTATCTTAACAGTGCAAAACTGTTAACAGGGGTGGTGACAGGCTGTCAGCTCCTAATGGTACTGGCACAATTCCTGCAGTCTGATTTCAGTTGTATTAACTTTATCCCAGATGAGTCAGTTGAGGGTAGTCACTCTTAAGAGTCGTGAGTATTAATTTAATGAGGGCAAACACTGTTGTTGCTTTGTTACTGCAACATCTCAGCTTTCCAGCAACTGTAGTTAAGTACTCCAAAGGCTTATTGCAATCTATGCTCTGAATTGGACATGAAGTGACAGTACCAGAAGTTCAGTTCTTTCACTGCTGTCAGTCTAAAAGAGTTAAAGGACAGGTTTGATTGTCATGAAATTCATGATTCTGCTTCAATACCTTATCCTCTGAGTATTCTAAAGTCATAAGATCAAGTGCTCTTATGAAAGTTGTACACGAGAGGCATAATTTTAGATTTAAAAAAATAAAGCTGGAGTGTTGAAAAGATGTAAGAGATTGGGGAAATAAAGAAAAATAGAGTCAGAGGCATTTATCCAATACCGAGAGGCAAAGGTCATCATTTACTGTGTAAAGCTTGTCCTTGAAAAAAGAATTTTTATAGAACATAGTGATTTAACTATAAAAAGAACTCCATTGTAAACATATTGAGATAGGAAAGAATAACTGCACCTTCCATCACGTTGATGTTCAATCTGTAGAGATGTGTAATACAGAAATTATTCTGCAGCATATAGCAAAGAATCATTGCAATTTTTCTTTCAATTGTTACCCTGATTTTTCCATTTTTCTTTTCTTAACAAGGAAAACTATGGTGCATTATTTAGACCTTAGATCTATAGAATGAAATAGAATGGAATGAAAACTTGTATTTGATTGCACCGTTGTAAAGAACTAAGAAATAAGGTCACACAGGGAAAAAGAATGTAAGTCAAGATGAAAAATGAGAAATTTCAGTGGAAGGATCAATTATTTGTCTTAAGCCACACATAAAAAAGGCAACTAATTTCCTATTTAAAACATGCTTTAAGATGCTATAGGACTAGTAACTAAAATGATTGCTAATAGTGGAATTAATTATGTCCTGATCAAACTTGCTTGAAAAAAATGGACTGACATGAATTAATTCAATAAGTATATATGAAGCCTGAAAAGATAAAGATGATTTGTCTACAATTCTTTCTTATTTGTCTAGTCATCACAGCATCCTATGAAAATAGCACTATGTGGGATGAAAAGAGACTTGAAGAACCTACAACATTACTAGAAGTTGTAGGCAAGAAAAATTGGAGAAGCTTATTAATTTTCTGAGGAATGTGAAAGTTCTGACATGTATATGTGTGTATATTTATACACACAGAAGTACAGAGATGCATATGGAAAATCTAGTGTTCAAGGCCAATCCGCATGTCATCAATGGGGTGAAAATAAATTTTTGTGAAATTACATTATTGTGGGAGTAAAATATGGATATTAGAACGCTTCTATCTCTACAAACATGGACTGTTGTGGGCACAGTTTAAACAGGGACAGAAACAACTGTTGTATTAGGTACAATGGTATTTTTGGTCACCTGTGTTGCAAATATGTGAGCCTGTGCCACAATCAGAAAAGCAATTGTGCTGACACAGGACTGATCTTCAACCTTAACCTCAGTAGAGGGTGATACCAGGTTTTTTTCACCCTTTTTTCACACAACCCAGATGTACCCTGCAGTTGCCACTTCCTGCCTTGTAACCAATTCCAGAGCCCTTGTGCCCACCAGCTGCCTATAGACAGGTAGACATCATATGTCTCTCAACCATGTAACATTTTGATGTGCAGTACATGGTCATGGAGACTGGTCACAAATACGATAACTTCCAAAATACCAGTGATGGAAAAAGGTCCTGGCAAAAACTTAGCTTTGCTGGCTGTTACACAAATCATAACTCTACAGATAATTCAAATTTACTACTGTACATTGACTAAGGCACATTCAAACATCCACCTTGAAATTATATTCCCAACTTCTTTCTATTCACATTTGATCAAGTGAAGTCTGTCCCTTAAGAGGTTTATACAGGAGATACAAACCTTATTTTTTTTTTTTTTCTTTTTAATATATATTTAGATTATATGTGGTTCTACCTAACTTTTGAAAAAGAAACCAGTAAGGTTGCAGTGCCATCCACCTTCTTAAAGTGGTGTGTATTAAATCAACAATTAAATCAAAATTTCGCACCTTACCAGTAAGTTATTGAATGACTGAACAAGTACATTACATTTTGAGGAGGCTGTTGCAGACAAAACTACACTGTATCTCATATTTCAAAGATCATTAAAAAAACCAAAACAATTATCCCGTCAGCTTCATTGTTGAAGTCCATAGCAACTTTCACCAGGCTAACACTAGGCCCCTCGCTGGGACTGATTGGGCTGATTAAAGTCTGGAGTAGCCCCCTCATTGAATGTAACACAGACTGAATTTCAGTTGTAGCATAAAGAATAAATAGACAGTGGGTCAGCCAGGTAATGACAAAGGCTATGTCCACACATGAGCACAGAAACAGTCATTAATAACTGATCTGTGTTAATGCATGTTCATTTTTGCTAATGCTAAGCGATACTCTGTGATAGCTTCATTGCAATGGTCACTGTTTCTCTTCCCCTCTGTAGGATGAAATTTGCTTCCCCATCTGCCTCTCACTGCCCATGGCCACTATTTCCAGAGTTCCACTGCTGCAGTTGCTTCTCTTGTCTTCCATCTAATTTTGTCTGAGAAAGGTCATATTCCTGCTAAATTACTTGACATCATAGCTGGGTACCCAAAGAGATGCTGGTTCTTCTGGAGAGGATGCACTATAGCTTGTCTTTGCTAAAATCCCAGGAAATATCATTGACTGCACATCTCACTTACCTAACTTAAACATCTGTAAATCAGATAAAACTTTCTCTCCTCATACTCAAGCACACTGTGTAACTGCTTGGAGCTGTTAACTGTACACTGAGGGTTTTTTCTTCCTTCTATCTTTTTCAGGCTTTGAAGCTTTGGTAGTTCTGAAACCCAAAATGTCCCAAAGGAAGAGCAAGTAAATGAAAATATAAATCAACGTGGTTTATGTCAACTTTTAATCACAATCTCCAAAGAGGAAGAGAGAAAGCAAAACACATGTAAAAGTAAGCAAGATGGTATCTCCCTTGCATCTACTGTTTCTCTAATTCCATAGAGAGATGTCACCAATAGTAATAACTCTCATTCCATGAGGCTCATTCATTTTGTCAGAGCGGACTGGAGCACTCAATGTAATGTCTTAAGATTACATCTGTATGTAAGAAATACTGGTGGTTTTCTTACAGGAAAATGAGTGAGAAAGACAGGAAAAATGAGTACACTAAAGAATCACAATTTTTTAACTTTTCATAATAAAAAGCAGTACAACATGTATAAAAAACTCTTTCCAGAATTATAAAAGTGAGAATTTTGCTTACCAAGCCTCTGACTGTATTTCACAATATAAAAATAGAGAAAAGAAAAAATGAGCTATCACTTTGGTTTAAAATCCCACATTTTAAAGTCTCTTTTATTTAGAGCACTGGACACTTTTAGCCTTTTTCTTCTTGAATTAATAGAAGAGCTGATAGAATTAGCAGATTGTTATGCATTACAAGAGTCAGCACTACTGTGGCATAAGACCCTTGCCATTAAACTTAGGTAAATTTAATGAGACAAAAAGGATGGTAAGATTCAGGAATCTTGGGTTGCTTTTTAGATTTTACAATTACAAAAACCTTTACACGTCCTATAGGCCTGTTAAGCGCAAGTCAAGCAAAACATGACAATTATACAAAGAGTACAATTAGACAAGGATGACCAACCAATTCAAGGATGGCTATCCTACGACCCATGGCCCAACTGAAGGCTACTATAAAGACTCAGACATCTCACAAACTGCTCACTGTTCTACTTTTTTAGCTACTTTTACTGTGTTTCAAGTTCAAACCTCATTAGTTTATATAAGAAATAACAGGGGGCTGGTTACTGGTCACTTTATTAATTATATTTTCACCATCTTAACAAAATGAGATAGTACACATGCTTTTTATTATTAATTTTAGTAGCAATAAATGATGCATTTTATGATCAGTTCGGGTTTTTTGAGTTTAGTAAGAGCACTACTTATTGCTAGCAACTAGACTAGATAGCAGAAGAATTAGGTTGAAGTTAAGGAACACTCTAATTCAACTCTAACTTCTTTACATGCAGCAAATAAACTACACAGTATTGCCAAGTGTTTTTCCAGTAGGTAGAAATATTGTTTGATATCTCCCTGTGGGAAAGTTGATGTTTTATTTTCGTAAATATTAATCATTATATGATAAAGAGAGAGATACAATAGAGAAAAATAGAATGATTCTAACAATAAAATATTGATGAAACATTTTCATGTTAGAAGAAGGAAAATGAGAAGAGCTATGTAACTGAGAAAGGTTGATGTGGTTGGGGCAGCCAAATTCTTTACTTGTGGAGAAAGAGACTTCTGAGCTTATTGCTTTCTTAATGGATAATGTAATACTCAAACTTCTCTTAACAAAAGTTTTCTCAAGTGCTTTTCAACAGATGTTTTCATTCCTAGAAATTATAGTCAAGAAAATTTCATTGTTATTGCTGCTTTAACAAATTAGCCAATTTAGGAAGTCTTCTGAAAGTAGAGTTAGCTGCAGATTGACTACTTATTGTTCCAACTTCACAGTTTAATGGGTCTGTGATCATAATGACTTTACAGATGCCTTGCTACAGGACCTCTAGCAGTCTCAGTCTCTCAGCTTTGAGAGAGAGGTGACTCAGCAACCAGGTCAAAAGATATAATTCACTGGGCTCCTGACTTAATGTTTTGGCTTTCAGAGTGTCTAGTCTTACGCTTAGGATGAAGGTGTCACTGTGTTCTTGGGATATTTAAGGGAAAATCAGTTACCCTCAACTTAACTGAAGAATTCACCCGAAGGCTAAAAAGAAAACGGTGTGACACAGACTTAGGAGAGACTGCACGTAGATATATCTGGCAGTCATACACATGAGGTAGCAAAACCATCTTGTATAGGCCACCTTAGCACACACCTGGTTTTGATATTAGAAGAAGGCTGCATTGTATGATTATTTATGAGGTTTGCCCCAAAGCCTTGTTTCTCAGGTTGAAGTCTCCATTTCAGGTCATCTAACGCCTCCTTTGCCATTAGCAGGAACTCTACATCAGGTATTAATGAGATTACAAATTCATGAAAATATTTCTAGAGGAAAAGAATATTTAAGTAGGAAGGTATGATCATATCTTTGTGAGAGTCAATATGAAAAGTGCAAAGTGAAATAGTGAAAACTCATTACAATCACCATTTGCACAAAGCCAGTCTAATTGGTTCAGCAGTTGGAAATAATGTTCATTGCCTTCATATAGAGCTGAAATCTATACTCAGGGTAATTTCAGTCTAATGTTCAAAATGCAACATAGATTCTCCTTTTCTAGAAGTGCTTGATTGTTGCAGATCCTCTAATTCTAGAGGCTGAATAAATGCAGTCAGAGTTTATTGGGGATAACTGACATTAAAGCAATCATGAGGGGTAGAAAGTAAAAACTATAAGATGTCTACTAGCAATAATTTAGTCCTTTGCACAGATGTCTTAGGATGCAAATTAAAACTAAGCAACAGTTTCTGTAAACCAGTGCCCAACTGTCAATATTTAATAAACATATGAACTTAGAATCATAGAACAGTTAGGGCTGGAAAGACCTTAAAATCATCTAGTTCCAACCCCCATGCCATGAGCAGGGATAACTTATTATATTATTTCCTCAAATCTGTATTTGCTGTAATAATTCTTAGGATAAATGCAGAGCAGAATTTGTAGATCTCATTGGTTGTCAGTTAGTTGCACTAATTAACTGATGATAATATGGTACTAAATAGTAGTAGAGATGTCATATTAATAGTTGTCCAAGGACATTCATGATTTTTCCCTAGGATTTCACTGGACAGCCTAAACTGATAGAATAGCATTGATTTTGGAGGAAACTCTTTTTGGAAAAACCTGCAAACTAATTTGTACCCAGTCTTTGTAAACTCTTTGAGATAAGGGAATAAATATTTTCTTTTTGTCTGTAAACAATAAAGAAGTACTTAGATGGTTTTATATGATAATTATAGAAAAGTAACTGCAAGATTCAGGTAAAACAGCTGACATCAACATTATCTATTATCATCAGATAAGTAACCAAATGTTTCCACATGTGTAGGATTTCCTGTATCTATTTAACTAATGGAGAATTAAAATATCCAGAGGTTACTGTATTTTTAATAATAATGTCACTAAGTATCTCTCAACTGAAGCAGTACCTTGAGATATTCATGTTCATTTCTGTAGATTTTATACCAATCTTCTGACCATTTCTGCCACCCATTAACTACAAGACTCAAACAGCTAGTGTGTCCCAGATTTGTGTGCCCACAACAAGAAAGATATTGGAACAGGTTTAGTGGAAGGCCAAAAATATGATTCAGGGCTTGAAGCACATGACACAGAGAGGCTGAGAGGGCCAAGTACTGAATATGTCCAAGGATGGAGACTTCACAGCACTTGACTAGACAAGGCTCTGGACAACCTGATCCAACTTTGAAGCTGGATGTAACCTCATAATTCAACATTCTTTGTATTGACTGGGCATTTGACCAGACGACCTCCAGAGATCCCTTTCAACCTAAATTATTATACGATTTTCAGATTGAAGAATCATAATTTGTCTTTTTAGACTGAAAGAACAGACTTGGTGGGTTGTTTTTTTTTCCTTTACAAGGAAATGTTATAAGATCACCTATTCAGCCTAGAAAAAAAAATAAGTCTTTGCCAGTGGAATCTAAAATCTGAATATTTCTCTAACTTTCATCCATTGAGCCTATGTCCTTTGAAGATACATTTCTACAATAATATCACTGGTAGTGATATCATCATAGCATAGCAAGATATTCATAAAGACTGCAAAATTTTATAATGAAAGAAAATTA
>JANRGW010020794.1:0-14888 GCA_024733675.1 Psilopsiagon aymara
ATAGCCAGTGCAGAGACAAAGGCTGTGTTTTCACGATAATCTTTTATTTTACCAATAAATTTTAAGGAACTATTACCACATAGACAAAACAAATCTTTTAGATAGAGGACATGCTGAAGATCATAGAATCATAGAATGGTTTGGGTTGGAAGAGACCTTAACGATCATATAGTTCCAACCACCTGCCATGGACAGGGACACTTTTAGTAGACCGGTTTGCTCAAAGCCCCATGTGACCTGGCCTTGAACACTTCCAGGTATGGAAGTGTTCTACCCTCTAGATTCAGAGCAGGTATAGGGAAGAAATTTTTGTGATGAGGGCGGTGAAACACTTGAACAGGTTTCTCCGAGGTGGTAGATGCCCCATCCCTGGAAACACTTAAGGTCAAATCAGGTTGGACAGAGCTCTCAGCAGCCTCATCTACTTGAATCTGTTCCTGCTCATTGCAAGGGCTTTGGAATGGATGATCTCTGAAGGTCCCTTCTGACCCAAACTATTCTACTATTCTATGATAGTGTTGCCTCTTCTGACTGCTACGGCAATCATTCTGACTTTGGGAAAGTTCAAGCCTATTATCTAGTGTCCTCCATGGGTGGTCTTGCTACAAACCTGTTGCACAGGTGTAAAACTATTACCATTTTATCTCATTTTAAAAATGTAGACCTTTACTGTCCCAGGTATTTTTACTTTCCACATGTCCACAAACTGAAAGTGCTGAGTTTCTTGCTCAGCTTGGAAATAACTGTCTTTGAGCAAAGAGCTAAAAATTCTTTTTTCAGTTGACCCCAGGAGAGATGGTCAGTGACTGAAATCAGAGAGTGAAACTGAAGCTGTGTATAGAATAGGCCTCCTCATCTCCAGCTTATCATTTCAAATTGTAAAGTATCTGCCTGAATACCAGCAGCCTTTGTTTAATGTTTGCAATGGCAAAACTACTTTGTCTGCTCTGCTTCTGGAAGTATCCTGAAAAATGGGAATTAATAAATGGATCACATCCTTGCGAGAGGTCTAATTTTGCCCAAAGAAATTGGCATTAATAATCATAAATGTCATACTAATGTCGTACTAGCTCTAATTAGGTCCTGCTGTGCTATGTGACATGTGCCTGAAATGGTAGAAAATATGGTAGTATTTTGCTTCCTCCCATTTCCCAGCAATGTGGACAGCTATGTTTATTTGAAATCAGTCTTACTGAACATGAAGTCTTTGGTAAATGTGGCAGTTTCTTTGTGTGTATGCAGCAGACTCATGTAACCAGCATTTTATCATCAGTGTGAGATTTGAGGTAAGTCTGTCACAGTTAAATAGTTTTGAAATGTTTATGAGCAGTTTTGCTCTGAAGTGTAGCCCAGAACGCTGGGGATTTCTTGCCCTTTCCGCAGGTGCTGGTGGGGTTACTGCTGCCAGCGTTTGGGTGGCGTGGGGTTATTTGCCATTTGATACGTCTGTTCATTGTGGCCTTCTGCCTCCAACAGGCATTAAAATATCTGAATAACCCCAAATCCTTACTTCTTATGATAAAGTGTGAGAGGGTTTGTGCTGTATCCACATGGTATTCCTGGTTAAGGCTTATTAGGCAGATTAACAAAATATATTTGTTATATTTAAACAGACTTATTACACACTTATAAAACTTGTTAAGAATTAAGCAATTACTATAGTTCCCCTTACGGGATTTTTATCACTCTGATAAGGACTATATTTCCTACCAGGACATATTTGGGGAGGGTGATAATTACTGCCATATCTGTCAGCAGTGTTACAGTGCTTTGATAAAAGGCTATTCTGCTCACAATCAAATGACTAAGAAGTTATTTTTGGCTTTGTTTATGGAAAAAAAAAGACATTTTGTGAGATATAGTTGGGGTCTGTGGAGCAAAAAAGACTAATAGTTTCTTGGCATTGTAGCTTACTAGCAGGCAGAAAAAGGAACTCTTGAGAACTTCAGCCAGCATTGGGAGCTGGTACTCTGGTTTGAAGATGCAAGTGGCTGTATCCAAATGCCCATCATGCTTGTATATGGTTAAAAATTAATTTTTTATATACATGGTTCTACATGAAGATGAAGGATATGTTGAAAACTGCTTCAACCATTGTTTTGCAGCATTGTCATATTGTTCTTCCTTTACTCATTTACAACCAAATTGACATCTTACATTATGCTAAGAATGAGGGCTCCCATTCTGGATGGAAAATTTAGTAGGATATTATTAACAGTTGTGATAATTTAAATTTCAAAAATGTTAGTCTGTGGGCTGCAGAAGTGAGGCGTTCTTACGCAACAATGGCCTTAGACAAAATTGTACGTGAAAAAATACAGTGCCAGGCACAAAGCTGGCCTTGATGGGGTACAAGAGGAGTATACTTTGCCCAAATGCTATTTCAGGAATGGATTGTAAAGTCAGACTCATCCATGCAAATGAGGCTAAGGTTTATCCTCAGTGTCTAGTAGCCTCTTAACATAATACCAATACGTTAATGGAAGTACCCACTAACAGAAGGATAATCTGTGTCAAGAGGCAGTCTTCAGAAAGTTTAAGTTTGTGATAAACTTAATTTGTTATGAAAGTAGAACTCTTTTTGCATTTAAGCAAGGTTTAGAAAGAAAAAGGAACTTGCCGTTCTTGGCAGATAGAGCTAAATTTATTGTCTCAACATATTACAGTTCCCTTATGCATAGACTGATTGGATGTCATGCTTATTTTCATAAACTTTTTTGATATCACCCTGATCCCATGAAGGATCACTCTTTTTTCTTCCTGTGGTTTATCCTGGATGTATATTTGGCTGTGACTGGAATACAAGACTGTCAGAAATCAGGGAGGTCTTCAAGGAGACAGATCTGTTGCTGAGGCCAGCTGAAGATGCTGAAACACTAAGTGAGGCCAGTTCAGAATAACCAGGTCTTGTGTGGCTGTACAGAAGCTACTGTCCCACACAGTGCTTGGCTGTTGTGGCCCAATTTGCCTATTTTGCTTTTAGGGCTGTTTTGAAAATTAAGTTATCCCTGACACCAGAGAGTACAGAGAAGCTATTCTGTGGTTTCTTTCTTGTTGAAAAGGAAGCACTATACTGATTGGTACAGTGCTGGAAAGCTGGCAAGCTACAGGATTCACATCACACCGCAATCTTTTTCAGGAGGTGGAAAAAAATCTCTGTGTGTGTATGTGAGTTGTGGTGTATAACACTTTGTGTTGGTTTTCATAGAATCATTCAGGTTGGAAAAGACCTTTAAGATCATCAAGTCGAACCATTAATATGACACTGCCAAGTCGATCACTGAACCATGTCCCCAAGTGCCACTTCTGTATGTCTTGGTGGTTCCACCACTTCCCTGGGCAGCCTGTTCCCATGCTTGACAAGCCTTTCTGGGAAGACAGTTTTCCTAATAGCCAATTTAAACCTTTCCTCCCATCACTGTTTGCTTTGCTGGATGATGCCATCCTGATGCCCCCTCTGGCTGCTTTATTCAAGTAAGGTGGGTTTTTTTTTTTCAATAAGGTTTTTCTTCCTGTTTAAAACTGTGACATATCAGTCAATATTCACTGTGGTATAGTACTTTAATTAAAAAAATGAAATTAAGTGCTAAAAATTTTAGAGACAGCGTGTTTGACATGCCACCAAACGTGAAAATTTCTGGCTTAACTTCTCTGTAGCAGTCTAATGTGTTCTGTGGATAAAGAAATAGTATTTTCAGCTTGTTGAGTTCAATAGATAAAGAGATTAATTTAGAATTGAAATGCAGTTGCATTCTCTCCAATTTTACATGTATAAGACAAAGTATCTTTTAATCTTGAATTCGTTAAAGATGTGATCATCAGGAGTTTCAGCTCATTTAGCTGAAAAGATTACTTCCTTTTGATATGTAGATAATTTTCCTAAACTGTAGTTCAGTGGGATCAAGGGAGGGAGGAGATTGTGTTTGTGTGTATGAATCCAGAAGTCTGATAAACATGTATAACTATTTTTAGGATATTATTTTCTACATTTCCAGTTTCAATCTGAATGCAGTTTGACACAAATTACTGAAAAAGCCTGTTTCACTGTTTCATAAATTAAAATGCAGAATGTCAGCAAAGTAATGAATTTTTTCATGGAAAGCCACATAACTGTTTTCATATATGTACTTTGTGTGAAAATATATATAACTTGTATAGCATTCTGATTAGCAACAAGCAGTGATGAAAAGTTGCGGTTAATTGGAAGCCAACAGATTTTCGTAGGGAGCAATCAAAAAATAGATCTTTCATTAAGAAACAAAATGAAAGAGCAAATACTCATGAAAATATTTTAATACATTTAAATAAAGGTTTCTTATTAATTCAGAACCATACTCTTTCCAATTATTAAACTCAGTTCTTTAAATTGATCCACAATACCTTTAACACTTTAGTTATAACATGTAAGGAAAGCAGTCAGATTAAACATAAAAGTATTAGATGGGACATTGAAACTCTTCTATAATTGGCTTTCCTGAAAAGTAGTTGTTCCAAAAACATCACAAACAAAATCCATTTTGCTTTTGGATAAACTTACAACAAAGACAGAAGTGCTTTTGTCACCTTCTGTGCGAATTGGCTTAGACCTCTGGAGAGAGAGAACAAATTTTCCCTTTTTTACAAAGATTGGCTTGTGCCCACGAGTATGACTTAGTATCATGAGAAGGAGAAACCACATTGAATCATATCTAGGCTATTTTCCAATAAACATTTGTTTATCAGGTCAGTGTTGAAGGAGTAACACTGATAGATGTATTCTTAAGATTAATGGAACTACAAGAAGGAAGAATATAAGATTGGATATGAGGAATAAATGCTTTACTGTGAGAGTGGTGCTGCACTGGAACAGGCTGCCCAAGGAAGCTGTGAATGCCCCATCCCTGGAAATGTTCAAGGCTAGGTTGGACAGGGTCTTGAGCAGCCTTGTCTGGTGAAAGATGTCCCTGTCCATGTCAGGGGGTTGGAACTAGATGATCTTGAGGTCCTTTCCAGCCCAAACCATTCTATAGATAAAGCTGTTCAGTAGTTTAAAACAAAATTCCAAAAAAGCAGGTCAAAGCAGCAAATATTTGCATAAAAAGGAATTGTCTGGCCAATGGGAACCTAATATGCCTTGATAAAATTAGAATAAGCAGTCTACTCTTTCAGTCCAGCAGTTCATATGGGCAAAATTTGCCTTAGACTTACCTATTCATATTAATAAGCATCCAAAACTTGTATATGTAAATGTATCTTCTGTGTGTGTCTCTGGTGCTCTTTCTGTGGTCATCTATAATAAGTCTGTTTCCCTTCCTAGACATGAATGGGCTGAATTGATTTCCATCCACACAGTTTTAATAATTCTGCATCAGTGCAGAGATGTAATGTGAAGATGTTGGTCCTTACGCATTTATAATGCTTTGACACCTGTGGCAGAGGCTTTATCCTGGCTGCCCCAGGATTTTCTTAAGGATTATGAGATACAGTTCTATGCAGTAGATAACACTGTGTTAGTTTGGGGTCTTATCAGGAATTTGTAATCAAATTTACAGAAATACACTTATCTATCACATGCATTTGTCTGTCGCATATAAGTGTTATTTATCGATCACATAAAAAGCATAATTTATCAGTTGTAACAAGATAAATGAGCATTCACCAAAAGCTAATTGGAAGGTCAGTCAGAAGCACAAATGTGCTTCTAATTAGGAAAAATATTTAGAAGGATAGTATTCTAGAAGCAGATTCTTCTCAGATAAAAAATACTAAATTAAAAACCCACTATATAAAATAGCCTTTTGGAAGCAGAACAGGGGTTTATGAACCCTGATATCCTATCTCCCAGTGCAGGCCAGTAATGGATTCTTAGAGTAGAGGAGCCAAGGTCCTCCTTGATGCCTCCCCTTGTAACCTCCTTCATTTCTGATAAGGAAGGGTTGAGGGCTTTCTGAACTGGAAGCTGTTTTTTTTCTGTTATGCTCAATAGATCCAATGCATATTCTATTGCATAGTTTCATCCTATGCCCCTAATTTTTGAGCTATGAGAAATAGTAAATGTCTCCTTTTAACTTGATGATTGTGTAGACATGCCCAATTTAGTCAGCTTTTTCCTCACCCTAAAGACTTCTAGCATGTTATCATTCAAACTGTATAATTTTTCCCTGTTCTTTTTCTACACAAAAAGAAGAAATGTGAATCCCCATATCTGAAATTTTAAAAGTGGGTGTTGATTAGGTTTCACCAGGGAAAAGTGCAAAAGGCTACAAGAGCGAGTATTTATTGCATCACAAGTAGGTAGAAATACAGCTTACTAATTTTATCCTAATGCACTTGAGAGGGAAGAAATCCAAGCAGTGAAAATAAAAGCATCACATGTCCTCCATTATTTGCTTATGGAAGCAGTAATACACAGTGGAGGGTATTGCAAACTGGTCTTTTGCCTGTTTAAGTCAATATCAATGGATTGATTTCACTAGAAGCAGGTTATGCCCAAGTGGTAAATACAGCATTTGCATTCTTCCAACACTTCTGAAACAAATAACTGCATATCCTGATTCTATTTTTATATATGCAAATTAAAATAAAAAAATAGCAGCTGGTATTTTTGCTGAGCAATGTTGACCTATGCATGCTTGGTCAGTAATTGTAGTGCTGCTCACTAACTGAATCTGTTTCTTTGAGAGAAAGCAGTTTTTAAATTATGTTATGTTTTTCCATGTCCTTTTGATAAGTATAAATTAGAAGCTCCTGTCTTTCAACCTAACTGCTCCAGACAAAAACAAAGCCAAGACAAAATTACAGGTCTGGTAGCTTAATTTCAGTTGTTAGCCATGATTAAGTGTGTCTGAAGTATATGAAAGTGAGAATGAAATAAGTGGTGTTTCTGGAGTTGACTTGTAATTCCCACATCCCGTATAAAAAGCGTTAGGAATGTATTTATGTGATCCTTGTAAGGTAGTTAAAAGAATAACATCCAGTTGGGCTTTCAGCTTAGGTTTCAAGAGAATTGCAAGAAGAGAGAGCAGATCTTCTGTTCCTTGAGGTGAACCCATCCTTACTCTGGCTTTGGAGTGGGCATTATGTCCTCTAGCATTAGACACCGTGCTGCACTGTGGATGTCTTGGTGGGAGGCAGTCATCCTACATTCCCTTAATAGTCAGTGGAGAGAAATAGGCATTAGGGTGCAGTTTTTCTGGCCTGCTTTAGATCGCTAGTTTCTAGTGAGATGAACTGCCTTCAAATAGTCCAAGAGTATCAGCTTTTCTACACTGATTTTAAGGGTCAGGCGACATGTCAGTCAGTATCTGTCTTTTGACAGGTGAATCTCATCCTGTATGCTGCTCACTCATGTAGAATTGTTTCTACTACTACCTATCACTCTCAGCTATTTCTGCCTTGGCCACCAAGTGCATAACAGATGACAACACTTAACTGTACCACTGTTATCAAAGAAGGGTTGTTTTGTTTTCCTGATCCTGAGAGATGCTTCAGATGATCCAAACCAAGCAAAGGTTTTATTACCAGACTTGACAGAAAAGAAAGTCTATTCTGTTTTCATGTCATTATGGAGACTCACACTGTTGTGTCTGCAGAAATCACCACTGCCCTCCAAGTTGACAGGTTGAGTCTCAGGAAACTCCTGTATCAGTTATTTTTTCATTTTCATTTGCTAGTATTCTAAAGGACCCAGTTTTAATTCAGCATTTATATTGATTGGCTATGACTCAGCAACGTGTCTAAACTCAGCAAGTATAGCACACATAGGTTTAGCCAGAAAGAAGGGTGAGATACACGATGTGTGTATATGTATGGACGGGTACTGATGTGCCTCAGACGTGCTGGATTTAAAACCCGTGTCGTTTCTCGCTCTTGTAATTCAACCGTGTGGTTTTGTCTTATTTAAATGAGGTCGGTATGTATCTCGTACATACTTGAGTCTTCTTCCAAGTGGATGTGCTTCCTGAAATGGAACAGTACTGCATCCATTTTTGAAGAAAGTATCAGCATGTCACTTTTCAGGGGGCTTTCTCCCAGTCATGGGACATAATAATTTTTAAAAAAATCTAAATGTCTTTTCAACATTTGAACTCTGCAAATGAAAGCAGGCCTTTTACTGAACAGTTTTCAGGCTTACGAGCTGCCTTCTTGCATTTGCTTTGCAGTTGACCCTATAGTCCTATTTTGAATTACCAGCTGAAAATAATGTTTCCCTTCAAAGGGTGGTTGCCAGGGGTAACTGGCACTGACGCCAAAAGATGAATACTCTACCTACTTAGGATAATGCCTACTTTGTGAGCTAAATAAAGAGCTAAATTGAAGAGAAGGAAAATGGATAAATGTGAGATATCAAGAGAGAAAACCTAAGATTATTAGGGATGCAGAAATCAGAAAGGATTATTGCCTTTTGGCCCAGGAATTGTCTGGTACGCAGATTGTGTATGCTGCTCTGTAGCCAGGGGCTTGCCTCTCTCCGTCCTGCTGATACACTGGATGGTATCCATACTTCTGCCTCTGCCTGGATAATATACAAAGCTGTGGAAGTTAGAGGCAGGGAAGCAGGATGTTGTGCATGAAGTAATTACTTTGAGTTTTACACAGGAACGATGGTTACTGAGATTGCAAGAAGTTTCGTATTTTAAGCTTAAGGTTAAGCAGCTTAGCTGCTGCTGCAGGAGTTACTGTTGGAATTCAGAATTTCTCAGCAAAATTCTTGTACAGTTCATGTAAATAAATGAGAAAAACCTGTCTCTATCTAATATATAATGGAAGGAACTTATTATTTTGATACTTGATTCAGATATGGAAGCAGTCTTAGTCTCTGTCCCACAAAAAAGCTGCTGATGTTTTGGGGCATTATGGCAGAAGGAAGCTTTCAAAATACTTTGGTGATAATGCTGAACAATACCATCAGAACTTGATGTCTATTGTTGAGCGTATTTGAGCAAAAGGAGATGGAAACACATCACCCATATCATTTAATATCAAAAGATGTAAGGTCTTGATTTCTTACAGTTAACACACTGAATAATTTCTCAGTAAGTAAGAGTTTCACCATATGCAGCTACATACACTGATGTGATTTTCCAAAACTGTTTTGTGTGATTTTGCTATAAGAAATACAGGAAAAGCTGGGGTATGGATCTCTGTAAGTGACCTGGTGGGCTGAGCAGTCAAGACTGTTCTTTACAAATCTGTTTTCTGCTGTTGCTCTTAGGAGTTTTCAGGCAAACCCAGTAGTTTGTTCATCAGATTTGTTCTGAAGATACAAACAAGTTTTGCTTCTCCCAGCCAATGCACTTCTAATTTTACAAAAGAAAACAAATCCAGTTGTTTGACTAACTGGAGATCATAAACAGTCAGGTGGCTCTGACTATATGCTGTAGCTTACATTTATGTTGGAGATCTCTTTCTTGCTGTCTGCAAAGGCTGTAAGCACCCGTCACGGTTCTGTGAGGAGAAAGATTTCTGCAGGCTGGCAGCAAGATAACAAGCAAGCTGCTGCTTTCACTTTCCATGAGCTTTTATTATCATAAACCCTTTCCACTCTGGAGGCAATAAAGAAGAGTCACACCACCCTCATAGAAGCGTGACCTTAAGGTGACTCTGTCAGTGGTACTTAGTGAAATACTGTGTGCAGGGTCCCCCACCTAATGTCAAAAAAGGCAGCAAGAAGTCTTTTCATTTCAAATGCTTTTTTTTAGGATGGGTTTTCTTTTTTTTTTTTATAGGCCTGGTAACATTTTACTTTGTTTTGAGTACTTACTTGGGTTGGGGAGCAAGGGTGCAGCCTTCAACATGTTCACTGCACTGGTGGTGTCACATAACACATGATCTAGGGAACTTGAGCCCAGGCAAGCACTATTTTTAATAACTCTGTAATTTAATGAAATCAATTTTCTATATCTCAGAAAAGAAAAATAGCTTTGCATAACTAAAAAAAAATATACTAAGAATTTACTTAAGGATATACTTGAGCACTCTCAACAATCCTGTGCTCCAGTGGATTTCTGTGGTTACCCTGAAGTCACAAGCAAGTGCTTTCCATTGACAGCAGAACAAACAAATGAACATGCAGTTTTCCTCTGTGGACTTCACTTGCAGTTTGTGCTCACCAGAACCGAACTAAAATTCTTCACCTACAAAGCCATCTGATAGACTGTAGATGTCTACCTTTAAAAAAGCTAAACATGCCATTCTTCGTCATGTACCACACAGAACAGCAGAAGAGAATTCTGGCTTGTTTCCTGTGCAAACTGTCCTCGGAATCAGGGCCTCCACTGTGGAACTTACTGCCAGAAGAGACCAAGCAATGCCTGTGATTGACTGTTTCTCATTTCTAACTGCTATATGATTTTGCACAGCAGGCTTTCCAGGGAAGTTCCGGGATTGATAGAAAAATCTATGTACTTATGTTTAACAAAATACACTAGCCACATGTAAGTGAGAATTCATGATTCACTCAGGACTTTACAACTTATTTGTCCAAGTAATGGTACTATTGGGGATGCTGAAACAAAATTTGAAAGTGGAGAGAGTGGTAACTGCAGAAAGTCAATTTTCTGGACTTTCATGGATTGAGGTAGAGTTGAACTGCAGAAAGTCAATTTTCTGGACCTTTCATGGATTGAGGTGAAGTTCCAAAATCCTTTACCAGATTTTGCAGTACAGACAAAGCTTTAGTCAATGCAGTTTAAACCCATTCTTGAGCTTATAGTTGTTCACACTGAAAAAGTTGACTTGGTTTGTATCCTGATTAAAATCAACTGTAAATATAGAATGCTTTCAATATAAAGGGTCTCCTCCAGTTTCATACATCAAAATGTTCAGCGTTTTTCTGACATTTTAATTTTGATCATATCTTTGTAAAATAATGATCTAAGAAAAACTCCCCTAACTGTAATGTTATATCATATGTCTGTAGATGTCATGGAGGGACCTTGATTTCTTGCAGTTGTCATCAGGTTTATAATGAACTGAAATATAAGATAATAATTGACGTTGAATATGCTATTGGTGTCTAGTGAAAACAAATGCCAAATGTCCTGTTATCTTCTTGATACTGCCAGTGCAATGTGCCTATGTAGATTTTCTTATTCACTGTTTATTTAAAAAAAGAAATCATGGCTATTTATAATTCCAGTTTTACATTCTTTTAACTCTTTTTCTTTACTTCAGTGAATGCTGTCTTTCATCTTAGCCATACAGCTCCATAAACTCTGCTTAACAGCTTTTTGGAAAGGAACACAATCTCCTAAAATAGTCAATACAAAAAAACCCTATGTGCCTGAAACATGAATTGTGGGACTCTTCTATTTTTTACATTCTTTTGCTACAGAGATTTTACCATCCTAAAGTAACAATTAAGATTATCTAGTCCTCTTGTACAGTTACTTATGGCCATGCATGATGAATTTCTGAATTAAGGCATCTTCTCACTGAGCTAGGTGACACAAAATCGTAGAATCATAGAACAGTTAGGGATGGAAGGGACCTTAAGATCATCTATTTCCATCCCCCCTGCCATAGGCAGGGACACCTCACCCTAAACCATGTCACCTAAGACTCCATCCAGCCTGGCCTTGAACTGCCAGGGATGGAGCATTCACAGCTTCCTTGGGCAACCTTGCAAAAGGATGTTCCAAAATCCAGCTGTTTTTATGGTTACAAACAGATGTCTAACTTGAAACTTCAATTTCTTTGCTTTGTATGCATTTATATGCAGTTTATGTGCATTTGCTTTTGTGCCAGACATGTTCCTCTCTTGTCTCTCCTCCTCTTCCCTGAGTGTATTATACATATGGATCATACTCCCTTTGACTTGTTTTTGCTGCGCCAAAACAGCCACTCACTCTTACCCTCCTCGTATAAGAGGTTTTATTGAAAAAGACTGACTAGATTTATCCACTGTATTCCAGATCAGCCTCTCACCTATGCCTCTTGCAGTTTATGTCTCTGTGTCTGTGAGAGATGCTACTCAGGCTGTTGATTTCTCTGTCTGTAAGAACATACACAAGGCACTGCTGGTCAGTCAGAGATGCATTATGTGTAATTGCAAGTATGCACAGGTCTGGCAAGACGATGTCCTTCTACACTCCAGTGAACTGCGCTGTGCCTCAGTGGGGAGTTGCACTTAAAGCTACTCTGATTGTACTTGGAAGCTCTTTGTATTTTGCCATTAAAATCTCTTCCAGCATTAGATTCTTCAGCTTGGTGTTGCATGTTGTCAGCACTTTACATCTTTAAAAGTGCTAGACATGTCATTTTGCTAAGGAATGTCTCTTGTAGATTATTGTTTAAGAATTCAGGAGTTGAGTAACACAGATTTAGATTTCTACAGTATAAAAGTGCATGCTTCTGATTAGTTAAATAGTCGCAGAAGAATGTTGACTTCAGTGATTCACTGAATGTTAGTGGTAAATTTTGCAGCATGATGCTGTTTTATATTCAAGCAATACCAAAAGGATGTTACGTAAGTGAAGTTCGTTGTAGGTTTATACTGCGGGTGTAACAGTGACAGTAGTGGGTGTTAAAGGACATGTTAAGACACTAATGTGATGGTGAAACACAAGCAAAACAACTTATTGTGAGACTATGGCTGTGAATACATCCTTTGAAGTGAGATTATTTTCTGATCTATTTCATGCAATTGCTAAGGTGGGATCACCTTACCAATCAGAAGTTGGATATCTGGACTTAAGACACCTGCTTTAGACTCAGCAAGACTCAGCAACTGAAGGTTGTATGTTAATCTGTTGAGAGGAAAAACTGCACCTCAAGAGGCAAAGATATTGTAACTTTCAATCATCTTTGATACTTATTTTAGGACAGGATGAAGTGCGCTTTCCAGGAGCCCAGATTATTTTATCAGGTATATGACATAGACAAGAGGGATGAAACACTTCTAGAAACGAGTGGTAGGTTTTTAGTGAGTCTGTATTGCTTGGAGTCTTTGTATCTGAATAGGCATAATTGCCATAGGAATAGCAGTTCAGTTAACGTGTTTGATAGATAAATGGCATCCTCTTCTGGAAAGTCATGTTGCAGTATATGTAAATATATTTGAATATTACTATACAAACAGTTAACTAGCTATTAATGTGAGAAGAGATTCTTTGCAAATATGTTTTATTGGCTGTATTTCCTTCCTCATCATTTTGTGAGTTATTAGAATTTCACATTTCTCTTTTAGAAAATGCATTTTGAAAAAGTCAGAAATGCTAAACATAGCTTAAGAAGTCTTACATAGATGAAAAATTGCTGGTACCCCCATTACAATTCTATTATAGTTATTCTCTGTGTGTATTCTAATACTCTTATTTTAGAATCAGCAACCTTTCCAGTTTGTCCCATGCATACAGCAAAGATATAATATAAAGGGTTGCGTTTACATGTTTGTAATTGTAATGGAGACAAATTTGTTAATCTGATCTATTTGTGGTTTGGTTTCAATATAACATGGTAGCAATAGCATTTTATGTGTTTAGAAAGAGTTCTGGATGCAATTTTTAATACTTTCCAATTATCTATCAGTTTCTGGAAAACAATTGAGAGCATGAATCTGTTACACTTTCTCTGTGGCAGCTATGATTCAGCATGCCAAAAGTGGAGCCATGAAAGTATTTCCTTGATTCTGTATTCTTTGGCAGGAACATAATGCGTAATAAAATATAATATCTTTAGAAAAACATGTATCTTTTCATTCTAATTTTGTATGATTTTAATGAGAAGATTACTTGGTGCTTTTTATTGTCATATCAAGTTGCTAACTGTTGAAATGTAAGGCTGTTGCTGTATATTACTGCTAGGAAGTAGAGCATGTATGTGTGTGGCCTCATGTCTAACACTGCAGCTTGCCATCTTCTGTCATTAACACCACCTATAGTTGGCTAGTTGGCACTGTAATTTTTCCGTAATTTCTTTAATGTATGAATTAAAATTTATTAAAATGTTGTTAAAGAAATGTGTCCATTTTACTTTAGACTGAGAAAATTTGTCAGTTTCATTTGCATCAGTATTTGTAAATATCTGTATCTTTAAGGAGCGTGGTATAAATTTACACACATATAAGTAGCATTTCTTTTCCCTAGGTGATTTCTTTCTGTCTGACACATAAGATGAAAGTAATTCTCAGCTTGTCCCCTGTGACCCTACAAAAAAGACAAAGTGTGTATTGTGTTGGGGAGAAAAGAAGTAATTGTAACCCGTCAGAACTGTAAACCCATTATTCTCCCGTTATGTGATGTACCTTTTCCTGTATTCATTTTGCTGTAGACCTTTTGAATTATTGTAGTGATGAAAGGGAACTTTGAAAGGGAACTTTGGTAGCTTCTTCTGCAAGTCCTCTATTACTACATTCATGGATCACGGTGTTTGTTACTGGACAGCTTAGACATTTGGGACACTAATTTAAAAAGAAGTCTCTGTTTAATCACCCAAATATTTTTAATTGAGTGAATTTAGCCTTTAAAGTTGGCAGTGCCCTTTCTGAATTTGTAGTTGTCTTCCAACATTGTTTCACAGAAGTGTGAATCCTGTGGGAAGTTCCTTTTTGTATAATTCAAATGATGACAGTAACTAGTTTATTTAGTGCCATGATCGCCCGTAGGAGAACTCAGGTGGTTGCACCCTCCTTGCTCATTTCTTTCATTAATAGTGCTAAGAGAGAATACACAGCGCAATTGTGATTGAAAGAGCATTTGGAAGATCAGTTACTAAATCTACCACATTTAGGAAATAGGATTTCTGGGTTTGTTTTTCCTTTTTCATTCTTTCTCAAATTAAAATATGATTAAATGCAGCATCTTAAGTAGCATACCGTTCAAAGCTGTGTGTAAGGTGCTTGGTGACAGCCAGCATGGCTTCACTAAGGGGAAATCCTGCCTGACCAATTTGGTGGCCTTCTATGATGG